>CAVNYN010247589.1:27870-78154 GCA_963692815.1 Nyctanthes arbor-tristis
GTATGAACATCACGTGAATACATGTAGCCACGTGGCGTGCATATATGCAACTACGTGAGACATATAGATGTCATAAGATCACTTATATGGGTGTGAAATTTTGTTATTGATACTTAATTTTTTTGCTTTGATTTCTATTTGATTCGTCTTTGTTTAAAAAGCAACTAAATCATGTTATTAGTGTGTTTCTATTTATTTATAATTTAGCAAATTTTTTAATTAGCAATTACAGGATATTATAGTTTTTTTTGTCTAAAAGGGTAAATATCGCCAAAAAGGTGAGAATTGAGATAAAAATATCAGTTTCTAAATGTTAGGGACGAGAAATGCAAAAATACAAAAATAAAGTGTGTTTTTTTAACTCTTTTCAAAAGATTGTAAAAATTTGGGCCAATTAGTCTAAAATGTATTTTTTTTTCTCTTTCTAATGTGTTCATTTTTAAAAATAATTTTTTTTAACTCTTTTCAAAAGATTGTAAAAATTTGGGCATATCAACAAATTATACATGTTAAAATAAAATTTTGTCAAACCAATTACATTCATATATTTAACGAGAAACACTTGTACTTCAAGAATTTTAAACACTCATTCTCACAAAATTAATTTCTATTATTAAGCAAAAACTGTTTGTGAACATGATGTACTAAATATCTTAACTAGACCTTTAAAATGTCATTTTGGACATTTGAACAATGCATATGGCCAAGATTCACATTTTCGATGGGAGGTTTCGCGTTCGAATCACACACATCCCTCCTCTATCTCTCTCTTGTATAAAAAATAAATGGCTAACTAGAATGTATTCGATTGAAAGCAATTATTATGTAAAAACTTGTAAAAATGGTTATTTTGTTAAGATAAATAAAAATGGTGAGCTACTCCTTTTGCAGAGATAAATTCATTCTGTCTTATAATAAACAATTAAATTAAGATATTTAAAAAATATTAGAGTATATTAGGAAATATAATCTTAAATTGTATTTTTCTAACAATATTAAAGTTTTCTTAAAAATAGAAAGGAATATTTTTATAGGATAGAGAGAATTTAATTTAAGACATATGTAAAATGAAGAGAGGATTATAGGGAGCGAAACATTATTTCATAGAGAGTTATGATATATGAACAAAAACATTATTTCAATAGAAGTATTACCTAGACGGCTAGACCGGAGAGCCTTCGGTTTAAAGAAAAACATGGTTCTAATGTATAGAAAGTAGTATTTATTTCAGAGAAAGAAAAGGCCTGCTTTCGCGCTCTGTCGCTCGAAATCTCTCGTCACTCCAACAGAGAAACAAGCACAACATCGCGCGCGCTCTCTCTTTCTTCTCTCTCTTACACCCGCTACGAGAATCAAACAAATAAAGAAAAGGAAAGAGAACGGAGAAGAGAAGAGAAGGGGGGAGGTAGGGAGGGAGAGAGAGAGAGGGAAATTTTTTCCTAGAAAAAAAAATCTCTTTTTTCTTTCTATTCTTCTCCGGCCTCTCGAAATCCACCATCCATTTTCAGCTTTCAAGATGAATGATCTTTTAACAGTAAGTCTTTTCCTTTTCTCTTTGCCCCTTTTTGTTTGATCATTTTTAAATGTTGAGGAAAGGAATGTAATGAAATGCATTCTTAGGAAAATTTCGCATGCAAAAATGTAGCCTTTAGCAGCTGAAGGTAGAGAAAAAGAATTTTTCCCTGCAAATTTTTTGGCTATCGTTTCCAGAAGTTAAGGGTAAAGCAATGCAGAACATGTCGTGGCCATATTATACGAATTGGTTGAGCTATGGACATATCATACTAGTATACGAGGTTCTGACCTTAAGGATGGAGGGGAAGGAGGAGGAGAATAGGAGGAAGAAGATGATTGTGGAGAAGAAGAGAAGAATAAAAAAGAAAGATGAGGGTGAAAAGCGACAGAGTGATGGACAAAATTTTAGTCCTTTTTGGGTTCACAAGTGAGAAAACCTCCCTTCGGGTTGGTAATGAATATATTTGTTCTGTTTTTAATTTTTGAATTTAAATCAATTTGTTGGTCTTGCTTAAATCCCATTGACGGCAAGTTGCTTACAGCATATGATATTTGAGTTTGATTACATTTAACGTACGAGTCATTTGTCATTCGTAGGTGGAGAGGGGGTGGTGGTCATGTGCAAAGTCGGGAGCTTGACATGCATTGATAGAGGCTGTATACTAGGTCTATTACAGGCGATTTTAGCTATATTTGTTGGTAGAAGATATGTAGCATGGCTTTTGTTTGATGTGATTTTATTGAAGTTATTATATAGCCTCTTGTTGTTACCAATTTTACAGATGTTAATACAATTAGTCTGTTTATTCTTGAGCTTCCATTTATTAAAACCAACCAGCAGAGAAATTAAATCATTCAAGTTCTTATAAGGTTTTCAGCAGACCCAAAATGACTTGTGAGTTTTGAAGTCACACCTGATTATACAGTTTAGTTGAGTAATTTAGAAAATGTCATTACTTGTTGGCCATAAAGAAAAGGAGGCAGTAAAGTACGTTTTAACAGCTCATTCTGCCCAATTTTAAATCTAACTATTGAAAATACTTCCAACATATTTATGAAGAAATCAGCTTCTTATATCCTGAGTTGTCCTGCTCCATGGGAAATCACTATTCTAGGACAGTGACTATTGGAGTTACAGGGTTCAGTCTGACCTAGACATGTGAAAACGTTCGCCATCTTTGTGTAAATATTTGGATTTGTAATGGAAATAAATCATTCATTTTTTATCATGCTCTCAAGCCATGCATCTGGGGAATTAAAGCCAAAATCTAAACCAATATCCTGAAATTCTGGTAACATCCATGTCGGAACATATACAGCATAAACTTTTTCACACAATAATGCAAAGAAAACAACCCTAAAGTTGTAATGTGCACTTGCAACCTATTTCATGCCAAGACAGTGGCAGTTTCCTTATTAATATGCTTGAATGAAATGCTCCGCGCTTCCTGCTAAGCATTGTGAAATTTGACAACTGAAGAGCAACGCCTTGCATGAACAATATATGAACAAAAGAATACTCATTTACAATGATATATATGGCTAGGGTAGATAATACTTGGGCCTAAGACTCACCAAGGGACCAGGAACAATATACCCATAATTTTGAAGAAGGGTGTCTGATACGGATCCTCAATAGATTTAAAATGAATATTTTCTGTGTTTACATTCTTAGTTCAGGAAAACTAACTAGGACTTTATTTAAAAGATATTATACTATTTTATGTCATCTTTTGTAGTTATTTCATGCTTAAATTAGACTGGTTGAGACTCTATATAAATGAGGTCTTTATGTATTTGAATACTCAGGACTTGACTAGTACATAAACTGTTTTGTCTCTCATAATTTTTGCTCCTTTCTGCTCAGTTCCTCTTGAATTCCTATCTCCTGCTTCTTCTGTAATTCCATTTGCCTGTCTGTTTCGTGAATATCATATTTCCAATTCCATTTGCCTCTGTTTAGTGAACTTAAACTTTGAATTCAGATTTGATCCATAAATAGTGATGGTTGAGCAAGATTTATATTCTTATGTAATCTTCTACACGGGATCTTGCATATCCCTTGGATCGATATTTCCAAGATCCTTGTTTCTTAGTTCATTTGTAAATGTCTCTGACCAAAGTACAAATTGCAACAAAAGTAAATTGGAACCAGTATGCTTGGCTAAGTCAGGCTGCTTTTATATGATTCTTACTGACGTTATCTTTTTCATTTGACCAATCTTTCAATTTTAGGTTAAATTGTTACCTTTCAACTTTAGAAAATCTGGGATAAGATTGAATATGTGGTCTCTTCTCTTGCATGCTAGTGCATAGCTTATTATCTGTAATGTGAAGCACAAGTTATTATCTGCTTTCTTGGTTTCTAAATGTTCTAAAAATAAGTGTTACCATGTTTGCTTAGCATGTCTGTTAATGAGACAGCTTTGCTGTAACCTTTACTTTCATTTCAATTTTTCAGGATTCGTTTAGGTTCCTTCGTGGTGGATCTTCTAGAAATGGGGATATTGAAAGGGGAACGGCGAGGCCAATGAATTCTGGAGAATTAGGCCTGGACAATTTCTTTGACAAGGTGTGTATCAGAGGACAGGAAGAAGTATTTTACTCTATTATGCTTTACTCATTTTGACTTACTGCTCTTGTTGCTAGGTTGAAGAGATAGAGAAACAATATGAAAAACTCAATAAACTACTCAAAAAGCTTCAGGTATTAGTTTCTCTCCTACTCCTTTGGTCTTTTCTTCTACCGAAAATTTTTCTGCTACAGAAGTGAAGCTGGTATTCAATGTGAAGTCTACTGAAGCAATTAACAATATACTGTTCTGGTATAAGAATATGTAGAGGGAGCATAAAAATGAGTAATGCACATATTGTCATTTAGAACGAGGTACCTCTAAGTTTGGCGGCATGAATAATCTTTGTTTTGAAAACTACTAGTAGCAGTTTTTCAATATTCACCAAAATTTGTCCTTGCTAAATACACGAGCATATCTCCAAGTGGTGAATTGAACACTTATGACTACATGTGGTGAGAACTAATCAAATAAACATAAAGGCAATTTTTATATTGAACTCCCAATAAGATTTATTGTGTGCAAGACTAGTAAGTTATATCTCATAGTAACTTACAATTCTTTATAAGATGTGTAATGTAAACTGCAGGACTCTCATGAAGAATCAAAGACTGTTACCAAGGCTGCTTCTATGAAAGGTATACTGTTTCTTTTGAGCCAAACTATGCTTTAATGTGTTGCAGGAGATAAATTTTGCAATATATCCTGAAGCTTCAACTAAATATACATGATATTGAAAGAAACTCTCCTCCAAGAGTAGATGGCAAAATTCTAAGAATTGCTAGTTAGAGATCAATCTAAGACTTATTAGTATTAATATTTTGAATCAACTTATTAGAAAATCACTTTTTTCCTTTTTTAATTTCTTTTCAATTTACTTTGACTTCTCTTTTTTCTTTTAGCTCTCCGCACGTATCAATCTTTGTGGTCCCTTTTCTACCAGTTTGTGTTGTAATAAGGTCATTGGTTGTTTGGAACTCTATTCCATAATTTTTAATGTTTTACAATTCACAGCAATCAAGCAGCGGATGGAGAAGGACGTTGATGAAGTTGGAAAAATTTCCCGCTCCATAAAATCAAAAATTGAGGAACTTGACAAAGAGGTGACACCATAGTTGCCTGTATTACTAAAGTCTAAAAACAAGTTTCCAACAATTCTCTAATAGCAACATATATATATCTTTCTTCTTCAGAATTTAGCCAACAGACAAAAGCCTGGATGCGGAAAAGGATCAGGTGTAGATAGATCGAGAGCTGCAACTACAGTGTAATTCTGACTCTCCCTAAAATGGCTATTGCTTGTCTAATATTTTGAAATTCGCAATCATTTTGAGTTGTTTCGCATTTTATGTTGCTCTTTGATAGTACGTAGCTGCAAAGTTTGATTCATACGATTGGTAGATTCTTCCAAGCATCAATCTTGTGCAAACAATGAAACAATATCAAGTAGAAACTCTCTCTCGTCCTTATGTTCAAGACATTTACTTATTTATCTTTTTTTTTTTTTTGGGGGGGGGGTGTGTTTGGATTTGAGAGGGGGTCTGGAAAATCTGCATTGTGAACTCTAGCCAGAATTTTTAGGTTCTATGGAAATTTAAATTTTCGTTCTGTTTTACTTTTTACTGCTTTAGCAGCCACTAACTCGACGAAAATTGAAATGCTGAAAACTCAAAGGCACTCTGCTCGCAAGTTTATGGATGGCCTTCTCAGACAGATGTCATAAAATTTAGCAAACTAAACTAAGCCAGCTTAATTCTATTACACAGTTCCTCTAAACTATAACAGCTTAATTCTATTTAAAATCAATACAGTTCCAAAGGAACATCAACTCCCAACTCAAAAATTCAGCATGTGGATCATATAGCAGTCTTAACTAAATTCAGTTTGGAAGGAACATAAAATCAGGCTCAAAGATTTACATATTGATCGTATATAGCAGTCTTAACTCAAGAGAACATTCAACCAAAAAGTATGTATCGAACACTGTGTTCTAGGTCTTAACCACAAGCACAACGTTTTAAATTCTGCATTCCAGGTGTTAGTCACGTGTATAATGTATTACATATTGAGCAGTCTATTCTAGGTAAGTATTACAGGCAGTATTATTCATTAAAATTTAACAGCAAAAACAGTACTCACTGTTGTCAGAACATTCTTTTAATTTGTGGGCAAGAATAAGGCTGTTCTACCTGGAGCCAAATTCCTTATGGCCATGTATTGCCACCATAGCCTAAGGCCATCGGCTCTTTGGCTGATCTCCATGAGATCGTGATGATTCAGGATCCTAAGCTAGTATAGTTTAGTTTTCTAAATTTGATGGCATTTTTATGAGAAGGCCTGTTTACCTCTGTCTTTCTATTCTGAAAGCATCCATGGAAACTTACTGTTGAGGTTATGCATTTGTGTGGGAATTTTTGGAAAGCCACTTGAACTGGATGGTGAAGAGCGCATATGAAAGTAAGATAACTTTGGATCTGACTGAGAATATAATTTCACGACAGTTGGATAAGTTTAAATTCTAAATCAAATTGATGAATTTGGATAATTTAAGAATGGTTAAGGACATCATTTTTGGGGACGTCAGTCTTATTTGCCAATTTAACTATATTTATAAGAACTCATATTGAAGCCATGTTAGTATATGACAAAGTGATTATATTTGAATATAGGGCTTTGAAGAAGAAGTTCAAAGACAGGATTTCCGAGTTTCAGGTAGATCAGATCACAATTTGGTTAAAGGGTTTCAAATTTTCCATTATTTTTCCTATTTCTTATGTCTTGTAATAAATGTTTTTGTAGGCTTTAAGAGAAAATATCCATCAGGAGTATCGTGAAGTTGTTGAGAGGCGTGTATTTACAGGTTCTACTCTTATTATACAAAAATGATCTTTGGCCAATAACTTCCTTCACTCTATTATCAATAATAACAGTTCCTTTCTCACTCAACTTCAGTGACAGGAAATCGGGCTGATGAAGAGGTAAAATCTCTCTCCGTACATTTTAATATTAAAATGTTTAGAATAGGATGCATGCATTTCTCATTGCTCAGATGTTTGCCTCAGACAATTGACAGATTGATTGAAACTGGAGATAGTGAACAGATTTTTCAGAGAGCAATCAGTGAACAAGGGAGAGGCCAGGTTTGGGCTGCTGTCCTAGAATTGTTCTTGATTCAGTTTCTTCTGCCTTTTCTTATGCTTCTTTGGTGAAATATGAATGGGAATTTAAGGAAGAGCCAACAATTTCACTACCAACCTAGTTAGTTATGATACATCAACTTAGTTTTACCAAGAAATGCCTACACTGAATTAAGACTGGGAGCGCATAGTAATTCGTATTAGTTGTGAAGCTTTTGTTCATGTTTACTGGCAGCTAATGGACACGCTTGCAGAAATTCAAGAGCGGCATGACGCAGTCCAAGATTTGGAGCAAAAGCTTCTTGATTTGCAGCAGGTATAATGGTTTTGTACCCCCAACAATTACTACAACTATAAGATAGTACTAAGGATATCAATCAACACCTCTGCCGTCTCCAGCTCTCAAAAACTGGGTTTTTTTCTTTTTTTTTTTTTTTGGATACAATGGGGATATAGAGGAGGGGAGGGGCAGGTGTGGTTCGAACCGAGGACCTCCTGCCTAGAACGTGAGAACCTAACCACTGTAGCATTTATTCGAACCATAGAACTTGGCTTTTTGTTTCAAATACAAAACAGTTCTGAGAGATTAAGATTAATTTAGGAAGTTCCTCTTGTTTACATTTCACTTTTTTCTCTCTGTTTTGTTGCTTGCTTGACTGTCTACGTCTCCATGGTCTACCCACATTCGATCTTTTCCATGTTTGTACCAATACCTTGTGAACCAGGTTAACTTTCTGAAGAGAACCGTTTCTCAAACCTAAATCCAAGAATGAGCACTCTGCAGTTAAGTAAACTTACCATAAAGCAGGAAAATAAATAACCTCTAATGAAGATCTGTATACAGATAATTTCACCAAGTAGATTTGAATAATATTAACACAGGTGGCACTAGTTGTTGAAGTGTCTGAAATATACTGCCCTCAGAATATGGATGCATCGTGGGCTGTTGGAGTATGTTCATTTCTTTGTGGGTAAAATTGTATATTTAAAAGACGTGCTATGCTGAATGACAGCTTACGTTGTTGGCTATGTTTACAACGAAGGAAATATGCTGAGTCAGAGAGTGCATTTGTATGCTACGCTTGGTGGATGCTTGTAAGCCAGTATTAGTCTAGTAGATAGGGCTTCAACTCTATGATGGACAAGTAATTTCTAATTCGCCCCACTAACAAGTGATTGGAATATTGTAAGCGAATAATATTCCACCATAAACTCTCTATAGTATGTCTAGAGAGAGAGAGAGAGAGAGAGAGAGATCTTTTCATGTTTACTAGGAATATTGACACAACATCTTTTCAAATATAAAATTATTGAGTCCGTTTACCTGACGTGTTGGGGAGTCAAAGATGCTTAGTCTAATTCCAGCATGAAGTTGTCTCGTGTAGATATTCTTGGACATGGCGGTGCTGGTTGATGCTCAAGGTGACATGGTCGACAACATAGAATCACATGTAAAGAAAACACGTTCTCGTGCCCTCTATTTCTGTGGGTCTTTTATGTTTATGGTTCTTTGATCGACCATTCCATTACCACCGCCAAACTTTTTTTGTTCAGGTATCGTCTGCGATAGACCATGTGCGATCAGGGAATGTTGCCCTTCAGAGGGCAAAGAGTTTACAGACGGGCTCAAGGAAATGGACGTGCATTGCTATTCTTATTCTTCTTATTTTTGTTGCAATAGTCCTTGTTGGTGTACTTAAGCCATGGAAAAGTGACAAGGGTGCTTAGGTCTTGTATTCACCACAATGCAAATGTACAAATAGAAGAATTTGTTCTCTTATGTATTCTTTTCTACTGCAGCCAAATTTTGGGCTTACATCCCATTTGCATGCAGTTTATGCATCGCAATTGACTTTTTGCATTATTTGTAAATAAATATATGTATTTGGAAGACTGGCACGAAGATAAATGTATTTTCTCTTTTTTGTTATGCATCGAGATCATTCAGTTAGTTATTCAACAACCGTATAATCAATAGATCTTAACAAGAAAGAACACTTATTTCCCCCGTCACTAGTTAGATGAAAATTACAACGAATTAAACATCCTTTTCATACATACAAGCATGAACTTCTGAACCCATTTACAGCTTGGGACGTATTTGTTGCATTGAACTGGAAAAGAATAATTAAGATGATAATATGGTTTTGCAATCCATCCTCCAGTTTAACATACCAAACGTGCCATTGCTCTTAAAAGGACTTGGAGCTGTAACTCTTACATTTTGATGTGCTAAAGGTTCTACTAAGTTGAGATTCTTAAAGAATTCCTTCGGAGCCATAACTCGTACATAACCATGTAAAATGCATCTTGATCTACCGGGGAAAGGTGCCACTGGAAATGTTCTCTTACCTTCAACACATTGCTCTGTAAAACTGAATGTTCTTCGATGCTTATTTGTCTCAGGATTCTTTTCAGGAGAGGGATATCTAATGTGGCAACAACTACAGAAAAACTCTGCCAGTTTAGTATGTCCTGAAAAGGAAGATCATAATGGTTGGCTATTATAACTGGGATACACCCATAGTATAGAGCGTCTCCAATCCTAGCTGTGTTGACTTCGAATCCTTTAACATGAAGGCAAAAATTGCTTGCTAGAAGCTCATCAGCATACGAAGTATTGAGGTGACCGAAGTGGACTGATATCTCAGAATCTTTGCTCCATGCTTGAAGAAGCTTTTCTCGTACTGGTGAGTTCATTGATCCAGCAAAAAAGGCCAGTTTCGTCCTGTAATTTGTTTATATAAGATTTGAGATGATCCTTTGCCTGTGAAATAGAAGCTAGGCAACAACCTATTGGCTTTCCGACAGAGTCTTATATCGTGTTTTTTAGGTAAAATATAAAGGTACAGAGCACCGGTTAGACCTTACATTAGCATTCTGAACTTTAAAGGAGCCGTGAACGACTCAGACAGCCCACTGTACAATAATAAAGACAGCCATACGGTATGAAAGGAAACCTCAGGAGAAAAACCACTAAACTCAAATGAGAAATGCATTCTCTTTTAGGAATTCCTCATTTTCCAAAGAACTCTGTGCTACTATTGTTAGTAGTACAGTCAACTCATTTACACAGAAAGCTAAGGCATTAAGACATCGAGCACGTCTCTAGCAAAGGAAAATGTTAACTAAAGGCTTCCAATTAGCAAAGGAAAATATTAATTAAGGCTTTACATTGAAACATAGCTCTAATGTGTGGTGCATATTATCACAAGTTGTGCTTTTCCAGATATAAGTATAAACCACAAATTTCTACCAGAACTATTCGCCCCCGCCCCCCCGTTTGGAGAACCCGAACCAAAAATTTAATAGAATTAATCAACGGTAGGATTGACTAATTTCACTGATGCAATTCATAATAGCTTTTCAGTTTCAATTTTGCAAACAATTTTCAAGTATCCTCAACATCAATAATAGAATATCATGAAAAGCTTCTTTGATGCCCCCGAAGCAGTCTGATAGCAAGCATATAAAAAAATGAAAGGTTGAGTTAACAATTTTAGACTTTTAGACATTCTGGATTTTGATGATTGAATTAACATAAGAATTGTGGTTATGAAATAAAACTAAGAAAAACAGCATATTAGTAGAATACCTTTCACGTACAAGATCTGGGGGATCTCCTTGTCTTGGCCAAATTTGTGGCAAGGATGCATCTTTGTGAGCAACATATGAAGAGAGGTAGTAACTTGAGGAGCATACAACTTGTATAGCATTAAGTTTAACTTCAACTGCTTTCTCCATGGCAGAACGTCCAACGGAATGACAAGCAACATAAAAGTGGTCAGCACCTCCACTTCGGTTCCAGTAAGGGTATTGATGACTAATGTTAAAGATATAATCTTGGATGAAGTCTTGGATGCCGTCTATTCCTACCTGTGGGTCGTGTCGCAACCTTGCAATTGAAAAAGGTAAAAAGAAGAGATTGGCTTCTGAAGGGTCCCTCGTGACAAAGTGACTCTTCATGAGAACCTTCTTAAAGTAACTTTCGTTTGCGTAATTACCCTCTGGTTGGAAAGCCACAGGCAAAAGCACATTGGCAAAAGGATCATCTTGTTCGCGAGAATACACATAAATCTTTAAACTTCTATTCATTTCCTTGTAATTATCTATAAAGAAATCTTTGTCATGAAATAACTTCTCGTCGTTCACATGTTTCCCTGAGCACAGAGCCAACAATTCCATAATCAAAATGTTACATAAGAAAGTTCACAAGACAATACTAGAAAAAAGAAAGAGAAAGGGGAAGCACCATTGCACTAGAACTACTTAAATTTGAATTCTAGTTTGGAATCAGGGTCCTTAATATTATAAAAGATTAGGCAGTTGGAACAGTATAAGAAGCCAATTGGCACTTGGCATTTGAATAGGTGATCATGGACTAAAGAGTAAAGACAAGTTATGTCATTTATTTATTTATTTATTATTTTTAAATTTGGCAGGTTGGCGGTTTGAAACGGTTTGGGAAAATTAAAACCTAAACCAAACCATTTCAAAGCGGTTCGGTTTGGGTCAAAACCAAATCGTTGACAAGTCCACATGTACCGAAACCAATGGTTTTAAAACTGCGGTTTCGGTTTGGTTCCACGGTTTGGCGGGTTAGATTTACAGCCCTAATAATGAATGAGATCTGGCAAAGATACATCATAATAATGCTTATACAAATTAAGCTAGCAATTTTATTTAATCAACCGGCCACTTCCAATGGCTATACAAATTCTAAGCAAGAATATTCGATTTTGAAGTTTCTTATACCATGGTAAGTTAAAACACGCCTCAAACATCTGATGCCATGTGTGGAACACTCGAGATTTAAATTAAGATGCAGTATACCCCCTTTCATAAACGTAATACATACCATTTCCCCATATGAAATTTATAATAGAAAACAATCCTTAATCACATTGTCACCGGAAATGGATATTATCCTTCCTCTGTATCAACCACATAATCAATTTACCTATTATTACAAAACAATCCCCCGATGACATGCACATTTGCATCAAATGAGTACCCCAGAGGGGCATGAAAAACCCAAACTGCAGAAAATGGGAATGTAACAGACTGCATGCTACTTCTGCTAAGAAAAGATAGTTCAGAACAAATGAAACTCCAAGTTGAACTACCAAACACACACAGTGGTTAAATTATGCCTAATCGCTTTAGCAGTTATCCTTTCAAGAAATTGGTAATCGAATAATCAATTAGACAGAAGCTCTATCAACTAGAGAAATAACACTCCACACGGGTAAAATTCAAGAATCAAGCAGGACCCATAAGGCTAGAAACTTTACCTACCATGTGAGGTACACGATTTTTCAGTTCCTCTCGACCCTCAGCTTCCCCAGGAAAACCCCCCTTAATGGCAGAATCAGAATTTATGCTGGTTTCAGAATGGCCAAGGTGGAAACTTGGGGAGGGTTTTCAGGAATGATTGGGGGCCCATTTGGAGGGTGGGTGGGATGGAAATGGTGAATGAAGAAAATATTGGAAGTGGAAGAAATGTAGAGGAGAATGAGTAAAGAGGTGGCAAGAGCTAAGGTTGTGGGCATGAAAAAGAAGAAGGATTTCAGTGTGTGCGAGTGAAAATTGGAGTCACGGCGGCGAGTGATAAGAGTCTGAAGCAGGAAGAACGAAGAAGTGGTCATTTTCCGGCTACTATTTCACGATTTACAGACATAGAATGGCACTGAATCCTACCATTGAACTATTCCGACTTGTTTTTGAGTGGTATAGGGCTGGTGGGGTTGAAAATTGGGGTGGTTGAAAATCTTGAAGGCTTTTTTTGCTTTAATTGGGACTAAAACTAGACATTTTTATTTATTGCACTACTTGCTCTTCTCCCACTAAACACTAGTGAAGTGATTTGTTCGCCTAATCAAACAAATCATGGAGTATATATTTTAAACTAGTGTACTCTTTTCTCACAGTAGAATATATAGTTATAAGACTTTAAAAATGCAATCAATAAGGCCATCTCTAATTATAAAACTATCTTTTACAGTTTTACAATTCTAAAATACAGTTTTTCAAACTCTATTTCACAAAATTTTTCCAACCCACAAAGTCTAAAAAAGACCCCACACATTTTCCACTTCATATTTTCTATATTTTGTAATATTCGATAATTAATATATATTGAAAATTAATCAGTTATATTCTCGTTTATTAATTATTACACAAATATTAAATTTTTATAACAATGATACAATTAAAATTAAGAGAGAAAAGGAAGACTGGACAAGAAAAAACAAAATACAAAAATATCAAACTTAGTATAAAATAACATTATAAAAAGCAAAAAAAAATAAAATTAATATTGTCTGAATGTAGAATTATAAAAAGCAAAAAAATAAAATAAATAAAATATTGTTTGAATGGTAGTTCCGTAAATACACGGAACTGCAAATCAAACTGCAAGAGCAATTAATTTGGCATCCAAAAAATTGGAACTCCATTGGCGTTCGGTTGGAGCACCTGGACGCCATTCTGGGCCAGCCCATGGTATTTTACCATGGGTTGGAGATGGTCTAAGGGGAAGACGAAATGGAGAGACAAAGATTAAAAAAAAGAACTCTTATATTAGTAGGAGAGAAAAAATCTCACATAAACTAAGTAATAAGTTGATTAAACAGAAAAATAATGTGAAATCAAGTCAATTTTGTTTAAGAAATGATATAATCCCAAACGTCTAGTGCTAGACACACATGACGCGTATATCGGCACATTACATCTTGGCAAACCATTTATAATGAGATTGTGTGGGGGGGGGGTGTATACACACCATTTCCCAATTTGTTCATCTAACGAATCCTGACATTCATGTAATCACAAGTGAAACCATTTCAAAAGCCAACGTGACATGGTACGGTACCTTAATTTTACAAGTAGTCTCAAATCTATTGTATGGGTACGAGGGCTAATGATGGCAAGAATGCATCTTATTAAAAGTAGCCGCACGCCACAAGGAAATTCGTATATATTCCTGCCTGCAAAAAGAATAGTAGAGCAGCTTCATCTTGTTCTCCACTAGATTCGTAGTGAATTCTTGTAGAACTTCTAAGATGTTGGAGGATAAATTCTTTCTATCAATAAATTTAGAAATAAATTGAATGAAAGGATAATAACGAGTTTATGTAACCCAGGATTAATGCGAAACAGAACTTTTCCTGGTTGTTCAATGAGGTACCTCAAACTTGCAGCTACAACTCAAATATACAGCACTTCAAATGGAGTCTCCGCAGTGTCGAAAAGAGAGTGATTATGACACAACAAATGTTTCTAGCAAATGCGGCCCAACTGTGCCAAGATTTCTTTTTTAAACATGTCATGGATAACATAATAAAGGTTTGAATCAACAACCTGATGCCACAACTCTTTCCAGATGCATTCAACTTTCTCAGTTTTCATTCCCCCCCACTTCGAATCCATACCCTTTCTTTGAGCAGGGTGAGCTATTTTCTTTTTACACACTCATTGATCTTTTGGTAATGACACCTCTGTCTTGTCCAGCCTCTTTATACTTGAGGTCTTGTCCAACGGTAATGACTTTGATTAGGAACTGGAGGTCTAGAATGATAGAAAAAAGTTCTGTCGAGGAGGAGCTCTAGCTTGATTGTCAGCAACTGGATGGGGACGCTGGCCTCCAGTCTGGTGATTTGGAGTTTGTTGAAGAATTGGGTTTTGGTTTTGCATCTCACGGTTACATCTTTGATGCCAAAGCTGAATTCCGGCCTGATAATCAAAAGAGTTATGAGAAGGTTGAGTTCCAACCTGATTGTAATAAAGTTCACGAGGCTGTTGACTGAAATACTGATTGCCATATGCATTCGAAGCGTATCTTGAAGCAGCAGCAGCAGTTGATAACCAGACATATGATTGTGGTTCGGCAAAGAACTGGCGTTGTGTTCCATACCGTCCTCTGTTCCTATTTGGTCGTCGAGCAGACTTGTTTGCTTTTGACTCTGCCTTCTGATTCTCTATCTTTTTCTTGCGAGCCTTTATTTTGGCAGCCTGAAAGGGTTCCATATTACCAAATTAATTAGCTGCTTTAGGCTTGAAAACACACATACATGGATGACGATAAATGGAAGCAGACGCATCCTCAGATATAGCAGATGCAGGGTGAATACTGTGCAAAGGTATATTGCTTATATAAAACAAAGTCATGAATATAATAATAATCATCATCATCATAGTAATAATAATATTAACAATAACAACAACACATCTGAGCATCCCCATTCCTCAACATTCAATAACAGGTAAGGCTTCCTCAAGAAGGTTTTGAAGATTTAATAACAAAACATACATAATTCAGTTTTTATTAATTATATCCAATCCTACTTCCCTTCTTTGGTCCTAGATGTGGATGCAAACAACTTCAAGGATAGTTAACCAATTATTTTCTGCAGCAGTACATTGTCGATAAGCAACAAAGCAAAGTCCTCTTATTACCAGTGCATGTAAAAGCTTCCTCAATAGAAAATCAACCCTCTCGGCTATTTAAATCTCGAGTGCATTAAATATTTTTGTAGAAATACCCATATTTTAATCAAAGTTACCTGAATTAAAATTATTGCTTGAAATGCGGAGATTTATGAAAAAACTATTTCCTGGTATAGCTGAATATGAACAAAAAAAAGGGGGGTTTTGTGCATTAGGTACTCGAAAGTTGTGGCATAATGTGCCTAGCAGCAGTTAAAACAAAGAATCTAAAATAAGAAAACATGCATGAAAGACCACAGAAGTAAAGACACATTGACCCTAATCGTGGAAAGAGTTGTTGAAATTGCAAATAACATGCTAACAGACCTTTTGGCGATGCTTTCCTTTATGGCCTAAATCCGCACAAACAAAGCACGGTTTTTTCTTTTTCTTAACTTTGCATTCCTCTCCATCATGATCATCTTCACCATACTTGTAGCATGCCTTGCAATTACAATCTGGTAACTGAAAGTATCGTGGAGCTCGCTGGATTATTAGTCAACTAGGTTAATAAATTAATGAATAAGAAATTACTTGCACTTGAAGAAATTGAACTATCAAACTCAATATATTTGAAATGATTTTCTATATCCCACTCACAAGAAGCCTCTGTAGCACTATATTTTCAGTTCTCCTTCCACAACGAACCTTGCTTTCACACTGGTACTCGATTCTTCCAGCTTACTTTTCTGTTCACCATCAACCTAGATCAAACATTACAAGTCATCGATGCCGAAAACGTAATAAATTCTTTCTTTAAATGTTTATATAAGGACTACCTAATCTAAAACGTTTTAACAAAAGAGAATTTTTATTTACCTCCATTAACAATCTCATTCTATCTTGAAATAGAACCTGTGCAAATTAATCACAACCATATATCTTATGGAAACCATTCTCTACCCATTTGCGTTAGGATTGCTAACGGGGGTGGGGATTTAATTAATATTTCATTGGTGGTAATTAGATTCTTTAAACTCCAATCAAGTATACCTAGAATATTGAATCCCATTAGCACAAAGAAATGGGGCTACCAGTCCGTCATTCCCAACACAAGCAAGTCAGCAACACTATACGCATGGCCACTTTTTATGTCTTAGAAGCATCAAGTCAAATTACCAGCATTTTCAGTTTCTTTTGACACGTAATCTTTCATGTAATCAATTATTTAATTTTTTCTATGTCGCCGAACATCTTTAAAGCATCTTAATATCAACTTCCTAGACTTACTATTTGTAAGCAAAGAATTTTTAACCAAATCCACCATTGAAAATTCGAGACAAATTTCAGACAACAAGATTCCTAAAGGCTAACACTAGGTTCAAGTGACAAGTGTTTAGAAAACCTAAGCTGGGACAAAGATGAAAATGCTTAATACCTAATACCATACAGTTTTTGGTGCACAAAATTATTGGGTTACATAACAGACACAAGGTTTTATGGCAACGCATCTTTAACATGTATTTCAACAATTAAAGCTAAAGAAAAAGTTTAAGAAGCACAAAACACACCTCCAAAAATTATAATCTCAAGATTCGCAACTTTATATTATGCGTTGGCTTTCTTAAGCGTGTTTGGTTCTCTTTGTTGTTTCCCATAATAATTTCAACGATCACTTGGTATAACATCTATTCAATTACAACCACACATCTCATGGGACTCATTAGATCTTCGCCGCTCATTCCGCTTCAGTATGGTTTTCCCGTTATAATCGACCAAAGAAATGGAATCAAATACCCTTTAGTTCACCAAAAGACTTGTTCTTTTGTAGCGCTGAAATGTTAGCTAAAATGCGTTTGGTAACCAAAAGTCTTTTGTGTTATTTACATTTTGTTGGCTACTTGGACTTTGTTGTAGTCTTATTTAGTTTGATAATAGTCTTATTTAGTTTGATAAAGGCTTTTTAGTTTTGTTAGGAGTAATTGATTTTCTCTTTCTTTTAGGACATTTTCTATTTTTCATTTCCAGAAGACCAATTTCTCATATTAGTTTAACAACGTAAGAAGATTAAACAATGTCTATATAAGAACCTAACTAGGCTTCCTTTTATGTACAACTTAGCCAATGTTCACAAATCATTTTTATTTAAAAACAGAATTTGGTAGACCCAATCACATCCATATATTTGACACAACCACTTGTACCGCACAAATCCAATCACTCATTCTCATAAAATCTAATTCTAGTTTTAAACAAAACACTTTCTCAACACCTGTGTAATTTGTCATATATACATATTATATTAATCTACTCAAAACTTCTTTCTGTTGCTCTTCAAGATTTAACTTTCACTTTAATTTTCACCATATAAGGTTTTTGGTAGTCATTTTTGGTCTATCAGTATGCATCTTCATGATGATGATTAAAAGACTCAAAAATTATCGAACTTGTACATGTTCCAATATTTGGAAAGAAAGATAGGTATGTTAACACAACAAACAAAATCTTATAGACTTTTACCCAGTTAATGTTAATTTCTATTTAAGATAGAAACAGAATGAGTGGTGAATTTGTTTAATAAACATCTTGTACGTGATTGATTTGACCAATTTCCATCTGAAATAGAAGGTTTTATTTACTAATATAATAGCTAGTTGCTTCAATGAGGCAAGAGATGACAATAGACAACTAGAGATGTATATCAAGCAACATTAAATTCAAATATCCACCACGTGGTGGCTTACTTTGACATGATGATCTCATCTATTAAAACCATCACATCTACATAAGAGTACATTTCAAGTTTGATATAACAGTGATCCTTATTGGAAACAGGATATTAATGACCACTACATGCATGAACTACGAAAGAAGGGTTGTAAAAAATGCTACTGAATACAAATGTTCGCCAAAAAGATATAAGCATCCCAACTTTGAAACATGATGAGATTTTTAGACCTAGATACACCATAAACAACAAAGGATGCAACATAGTCGTAACATCATGGTGAGAATTTCGTATCTTAACATTACTGTAAGCTTTAAAATTGAACATTAAAAGATATCCTTCGTTGAGTAAAGTTATTTGTGTTAAAATTTGAAAAGTCCATATGTATCAAAATTTTCATTTTCTATTGAAAAGTAACAAAGAATAGATGCAATGTGGCAAGGTGATTGATTATCGTTTCCTTTTGGTTAACATGGTACTATGATGTAGATTCCATTTACATAGGTGGAAAAAAAACATTTACATGCCTTGATGGTATGATATGAAGATTATTTTGTTAACTTAAGATGGATTTTGAGAATATCGACCTGAAACATAATAGATGATACCTCTAAAGTAAATCATGAGTCGAAGAAAAATATTAAACATGAACAAAATTTTATTAATCATATATTATTAATTACGATTCCACTATGAAGATAAAAAACCACAAAGAAGTTGGACACCATGGAGTTTTTTGTTCTGAAGACATGGAAGTCAAAAATAAATATGAGCTTGAGGTTGAAAAAACATTTAGGTAAAACTGCAACTCAAGACCTCTTAGCTACAGTCTGAGAAGAGCAGGTTAAAGGTCACCATGACGTTATTATTGATGACAATACCAGAGAGATGTGTAAACTTGACAAAAATAACGGTGAACTAAACCCATGGAAAGAGTTATAGTTCAATTATGTTGCACTAAAAAAGAGATCATGGAATATGATAATAAAAGATGAGAAGCATGAAAACTGCACTAATGGCCCGAAAGTGTGCTCTAAGATGAGAAATTCATTGACGCGTAATTTCTAAACGAATATCACATACGTAGCATCCGTGAGAGATAAGATGAGTGCAATTGGAAAATATTTTGGCATCAAACAATCCAACTATGGAGGATACGGTGTTTATCTCAAGAGATTTACGATTCTTTAAGGACTCGAGGAACTCGGGGTTTGGTTTCCAAAAGAGAAGGATGAAGGAAAATAGCAAACTTCAAGTAAGATGTTAGTCGTTTTTTTTGCTTTAGCTACTAGGATTTTATATTTCGACTAATTAGTTTGCTAGGATTTTTTGTAATATTGTTAATTATTGATTTTTGTTTTTCTTTAATCTTCTGTTACTCTACGAGGATTCATAGAGTGCTAACTTCTATATAAAATGAGCATCAGAAAAAGTGTTTTTTGTAGGGAATGGATGTCTTGAATTGATGCAACACCTGAAAATGATAAAATCAAGAAAGACAGTGAAATTGTATATTTTAAATAGTGCTAGATGTAGTTGTATAATGTATATCTATATTCTATAGAAGAGCTAGCAGTAATTTTCTGTTGTAAACACATAGTATTTTGTACTATTATAAGATGGTTCAATGCAATGAAGTGTTTTATGATAAGTTGATTTGTCAATAAAACTTGGTGCAATTAAATGCTACTGCTAAGTATAGATTTTTTCTGAACCTATAAGATGGTGTTTTTATCAGTCTAACATGCAAGCATATAAATGTGAAGATCGAGATTTGTTACACTGCAAATACTAGCATAAAGATATAATATATAGACTAACATGGCCTTTGTGCAAGATTGATATAAATAAGTCGAAAAAGATTGACGGATTACCTGTCCCAACAACATTTTCATTCCCTTTCTAAAGCAAAGGGGTACGGTTTAATTCAAAGCTCGAGTCGTTCTAGTTAATAACTCTTGAGTTGTATTGTCTATTATATTTATTTAATATTACATACCCCTCCATAAACACTGCACCAGCATGCGCTCTATGTTGTCAATGAACAAGAGAAAGTATTTATCAACTCACATTGTCGCTATTGTCTGGGGACATTTCTTCCTCTGTCGCTTTGTCCTTCTCAGGAACCACTTTCCATAGGAACCTCGGGAAAGACTTTAGCTGCAGGCCTATAATCCAACTCAAGGACAAGATCTTCCTCATCCTCTTTCACAGTTTCCATTGGTTGAAAAGGATTGTTTATGTCATCCTTCCTTGTGTTATCAGTCTGAGGAATTATGAAAGCAAGAAAATTCTTATATAGACAGTACTTGAAAAGATTGAAACTAGATTAATATGCAGATTGACAAACATCAGCCGGTTACACAAAATTTGGACATCATGTGTAACTCGATACAGAGAGCGGGAAAAATTTTTTGGTTACATAAAAATCACAAACGGACATGACGGCTAATCAATGCTCTGATAACCTGCAAAAATAGGAAAGCTAAATCACTAACAAATGCTGTATAATCAAGAAGTCACCACCCAGTGAAGAAACTTCATTTTCAGAAACCATGAACATAGAATCAGATTTCATGGAAGCAACCAGTTCCTTGACTGCTTTATGAAAGCAGGCAACTAACGTATTAGAAACCAAAAGTCAAAGAAATAAAATAACTCCAGATTTTCAAGTTGTGTAATATATCAGTTTTCATAAATGAGAAAACGTCACTGCCTGTTGAAACTTCACTGCTTCCTCTTCTTTCGGTTTTTCCATTTGGCCGGATGTTAAAGAGGTCAGTTGATTAATATTAGTTTGAAGTTTGAACCTCATTTTAGATCCATTCACCTAACTATTTTTCGAAGCTAAACTGACCATTTTTAGAGCTAATTACCCAAGTTTTGGTTATCTATGATTTTGAATAATTAGGACAATTCTCCAAATTTCGGGTATGATATAGAACAGTTGAAAGATCGGATCAGATTCATGTAGAAGCAATGACCTGTTTCATGGACCAGTTTTGTGGATGCTTTATACAGTCAGGCAACTAAAATATTAGAACCCCTAAATCATGAAATAAAATACCTTCAGAGTGCCACAAGCTGTGCGCTATATCAGCCACTACGGCACTACCTGTTGAACTCCACTGATTCCTCAACTTTCAATTTTCCCATTTAGCCAGATGCACAGGGATGATGGATATTAGTGTCAACTTCATTTTAGATCCACACACCAAATTATTTTCTTCATAGCTAAACTGACACAAATTTTGGATATGATATAGAATGCTTGAACATGGATTTTCCATGTCTACTAATATCTGTTACTTGAAGATCATGACAAAATGCAACATTTAGGTGACAACATCACTGCTGAAAAATCACTTAAGAGTTAATAGGGCAAGGGAAAAGTGAATCCATTAAAAACAGATAATTTCTTGAAATGACGTGAAATGCCAGCTTGTACATGAACAAAGGGGGGAATGGAAAAAAGAACAAGGAATTAAGACGATACAAACAACCATGACATCTTCCTCAAAATAAATTCTGAAATAAAAAATTTAAAATGGGTGGATACAAAAACACATAAACTTACAGCATGGAATGAGGACCCAAGAGTCAGCCTTGGCTTCTTTTTTATCCTCTTCTTCATAGGATTATCATCCTCATCCTTGACGTTGAGGAACTGATAGAAGGTTCCCATCTGAATTGGACCCGTGTTACGGACTTCATATTCTTCATCTTCATCAGAGGAGCTGCTGATCTCAATTACCACCTGTTTCCCTTTATCAGCCATTTTTCCTCTTCCTTTCTGGGTGCTTGCTCTCTGTAGAATCTACAAACCAGAACTGAAAGCGCAGGGACTTTGATTATGTGAGGCAGCATGTGCTGTACCTTATCTGTAGTAGTGGAGTATGTAACCACTGGCATTCAACGAACTGGTTGTAATAGTCCTACCAGTTTCTGATCACCAAATGATAAATGGTTCTGCACTGAGTTTTATGGTGCCAGCTTGAACAACCAATATGTCTTTGGCATACTTCCGGAGAGAAAATGTGATTTCAGAAAAATAAAAATAGTGGAAACTGTCAAGAGGCACTGCAAATGAAGAGACTAATGGTTTAAATCTCTGATCTGCTATTTAGGAGAAAAATTGATGGCTAAATACTTCTTTTCTGTAGCAATCTGGAATTTGAAAACGGAGATGTACCGCGTTGAAAACGTCGAAAATTTGCACTATGACCCCCCAATCTACTGTTATGATAGCAACTTGACCTCGGTTTTTAATATGAGCAAATTTGTTCCCTCATTTATTAAAGTTGCAAACTTAGTCTATAGTTTATACTAGTATAACTTTGGTGGTGAAATAGAGATGAATTGATTTTGAGAGAAGAACCAAAGAGCAATTGGAGAAAGAGATAAATGGTGGTACGATGACACAAAGGACGGACATATATGTAGGCTTTTGGAGGGTTGCAGCAAAGAAAATCTTCCTCACAGTCGATTAAAAGGAACTTGTAAGAATTTGATATAATACCTATATATACTTGTCCAACATTTGTAAAGAGTTGTGTTCTAAAAAATTCACCTAGATACATACATTTAAGAGCATCTCAATTTTTTTTTTTTGTAAATATCGATTATATTTTATCACGCAATATTACAATTGAATATACTTATACTCAAGACATGATCTCAACAATTTTTCATGCCTAAACTTTTAAAACACTCATTCTTGACGTATTTCGAATTTAGGTGATGAAAGGACTAAAGATTCCTTAGTTCTCATCTCATTTGTCCTTTTTTTTTTGGGGGGTGGGGGTTAAGGGTTTGATTCTCCTCTCACTATTTTTTTTTTTTTGACCCATCCTCTCACTATTTTATTATATTTATAATTATAATAATAGTGCTAAAGAAATTTTGAATAGAATTCTATCTATATACTAAAATAACAGCTTTATTATTTTTTTTTAATACAAAAGGGACATAGGTGCTCTTTTTTTAATTTTTTATTATTTTTAAATTTTTTGTTTTTAGAATTAAAAAGTTAGGAGGTATAGCGGTAATTTTATTGAAAAGTTAACAGTAATATTGACGGAATCCGTAAAAAAAGATCTATCGTGCGAATTTATGAAAGATTGGGGACTCAAGATGGTAAAAAAAAAAGCTGGGAACCCAGTCGATTCTTAACTCAAATGTTATGAATGATTTGTGAAATTAACTCTAATTAAATAGTTAAAACATAGTTTCAATATTAAAAATGAATTATTTTGTGATTTTAATTGTAAGTGCTCGCATTGTGGATCAAAGATCTCGAGTTCAAACTACGTTAATATGAATTTTTTCTATATAACTTTTTCTGAAAAAATTCAAGCCCCGTGCCGGCCCGGGGCTGGATCGCACATGCCTTTTCCTTCTATCTCTATTATATCCACACACAAAAAAAAAGAATTTTTTTCATTTTTTATGCTAAAAATTACTTTTTTATTTTTCCTATTTTATAAATTTCTAACTGTAATTTTCGTGTAATTTCTTAGCTTTCTTTGTCAAATAGGATACTCCAGTACAGTTTTTGAAATACGGAAATTTACTTATACTTTCTGTGAATAAAAATATATATGAATTAGATATGATTATCTGGTGGCACGTAAACAAAAGAAATGAGGTATTTTCAGTATATTCAGTTCTTGACGATTTTTTTTTTTTTTTTTTTGAAAATTCTTGACAGATTTTTTTTAATACAATTTGTGGATAATTTATATATTAATAATAAAAGAAGTTTTCTGGCGCTGTAATTTCCCGCCTATTGTCTGGCGTTGTATAAATTTTTTTACTTTTTTTTCTTTCTTACTTTTTGTAATTTGAATAATTAAGAATCTATTTCACACCTAAAATTCTATATTTATTTTATTATCCACTGTTTAGATAATTAAGGATCAGAACTCTATATTTACTGGACTCTATATCTCAGTAAGAATTTAGATAATTAAAAATCGCTTTCAATAATTAAGAATTTTATATTACTCGACTTTATATATCATTAAGAATTTAGATAATTAAGAATCCCTTTCAAGAATTAAGAGTTTTATTCTTACTAGATTTCCACCCGTGCGTTGCACGGGTAGAGTTCTAAAGAAATTTCATACATAAAATATAATATAATTGTGCTTGTCAAATTTAATATTATAAAGAAACTGAAAAACACAACCTGCATGAAATTAATGTGCATCATATATTTGCAAGTAGCATACAATCAATTTTTTATTTTATTGACATAGTTTTAAATTTTTGTTATTAGTTCATTGATATCTCGATGAACTAATAATTTTTTTATTAATTCTTATTTTTTATTTTCTTTAAAGACAATAAAACTCAATAGCATAATTCTATATTTAGTTTCACACCCGTGCATTTACAGATATACTATATATGGTTCACAATCCTGTGTTTTATGGACATGTTATAGTGACAAAGTAAAATACAATCATAAAATTATGAAATTATACAATCAAACAAAGTAAAATTAAAATTCATTAGGCAAATATGAGATATATCTAACCAAAATGTAATACGTAGATAGAATCCCCAAAAAAATATTAAATTAAATGATTAAAAGGAAAAATATAATAATAATATTAAAATTTCAATTGATATAATACCTATTTTCATGTAATTAAAATCTATTAGGCAAATATAAGATATATCTAACTAAAATGTAACATGTATATAGAGTCTCAAAACAAAAATATTAAACTAAATGGTTAAAAAGTAAAGTATAAGAATTGAACCAATAATTTTTTTATTAATTTCTATTTTTTATTTCCTTTTAAAGATAATAAAATCTATTAGTATAATATATATTAATTTCACACTCATGCGTTTTACGGACACAATATACTTCACATCCGCGCGTTTTACGGATATATTATGCTGACAAAATAAAATATAATGGAGTAGGAGAATATAAAATGATAAAATTACACAATTGAACAAAGTAAAATTAAAATCTATTAAATTAATATGAGATATATCTAACGAAATTATAATATATAAATACAGTTCTAAAATAAAAGTATTAAATTAAATGATTAAAAGAAAAAGTATAATAATAATGAAAAGTAATACTGAAATAAAGATTGATATATTATCTATTTTCATGTAATTTAAATTCATTAGGCAAATATGAGATATATCTAATCAAAATGTAATATGTAGATAAAGTTTCAAAATATAAATATTAAATTAAATGATTCAAAGGAAAAACATAATAATAAGAAAAAGTATAATAAATGAACCTATAATTTTTTTATTAATTCTTATTTTTTATTTCCTTTATAGACAATAAAACCCTATAGTATAATCTATATTAGTTTCACACTCGTACATTTATAGACTACTATGTCTAACACTTGTGCGTTTCATAGACATTTTATGCTGAGAAAGTAAAATATAATATATTAGGGGAATATAAAATCATGAAATTATACAATCGGATATAGTAAAATTGATTGAAATATAAAATGTAGATAGAGTTTTAAAATAAAAATATTAAATTAATATATAAAAATATGAAAATTAATATATAATATATGAAATTATACAATCGGACTTAACTCTTTACAGGTAGTCCCGGGTTCGAAACTCACCATCCCCTCACCTCCATCCCCTTTGTATCAAAAAAAAAAAAACCTCTCTATCTCTCAGTATGGCTATAATTGTCATACATGTATCCCCGTCGATGGAGAGAGAGAGAGGAAAAGAAAAACAATACATACATATAAGTTACTTGAGGGAATGGAATATTGGAACTTCAAAATTACATCTCATTAATTATATATTTCACACTGGTATGCTGTTACTCGTAAGCTTCTTTATTTGGAGGCTTCACGATCAGAACCGGACAGTGAACGTGATGAGCACAATAGTCACTCACGCTTCCAAGGAAGTCCCTGTGACCATAAACTATTTGTTACACCATTGATTCATGAATCATGATGCGCTTTGAGGCAAATAAATAACAACTATGACGCCATCTGGTCCAATGGAGGGATGGATTCATGTTTAGCGTCTCAAAACAAGCATAAGAAACATGTCTTGGTGACTTGTACAACATAGCCAAAAATGTAAGAAACGGCTCAAAAAAAAAAGGCTATGTGTATTTCTTTATAATATATAGGAAATCTCTTAGCCACCCTGATGTTTGACAGACGCTTCTATAAATTAAAAGTTTATGTACCTTTTGATTGTTCCAAGCCCTCGGCTTCCAATGACTACAAGATCAACATGTAATTGTGCTGCAGCTTGACAAATCCGGTCCTTTGGATCTCCATCTAAGATTAAAGTTTCTGCTTTGATCTGAATCAAATCCCATATGCATATATACCAATAAACGAAATTCAATACCATCATACAATTGCAAGAGTACTCTAATCACATTATATCAATTATTACATATGAACCATAACATGTGTGTGTGTGTGTCTGTATATATAGCTAATTAGCTAAAAGTTTTATCAACTTAATAGAGTGCAACGCGGGTGGGCGGGCATGGAAAGGATGCCAACAACATTTAAAGAGGAAATGGAAAACAAGGACGTGATGAAAAAAACTCGTTAGCGTCAGGCCCTGGTCCTCAAAATCAAAGTGTATATATGCGACTGATTACCGAAATGGATACGTATGGTGCTGATATGATTTGAGGAGCAGGTGGTGAAGTGTTGATACTATACTGCATAATCATCTCGTGCCCTTGCTTGAACATTCCTACAACTATATGTAGTGTCATCGTGTGAGCGGGCCAAACCAGATATGATGAGTGGTTGCTAAATAAGATGTGGGCTAAAATTTTAGTACCCAAAATGTATCAGCGGCTGTTTACATAGTGTTTTTGTTTAAAAATAGAAATAAACTCAATCCGAAATTTTAAGTTATGACAAAATAAATGGACCTTCTTTTCTTTGCACATATGTAAAGCTCGAGAGAGCAGATTAGCCGCATTTTTGGCTTGAGCTTGCTTCACAGCATCTATCACTGCTGGCGTCGCATAGACAACTGTTGAATTCCAAAGAATCATGAAACATCAAGAGTAATTTTAAGCTCAGATAACATAAAAAAAATCTTGTCGATCAGCAGTCGCCTGGAAATGAATGGATTCAATTCGAACAATTAAGAAATATGATAATAGTTAAGAACGATCATATTATATATCTGCTAGTCAACTTTTTGTTAGGTTGTGCTATCTAATAAACATGAGACTATGATGGTTTGTCAGATTATGATTAAATTCATAGGCGAAGGCCGAAGAATGGATTGGTAAAAATTATAAAGTGTAAAATGTGTCACCTCAAGTCGTGTCGAAACAAGTGTTATCTAAGTGGCTTATTTCGTAGTAACATATTTAACATAGTTATTCATAATTATTCATAAGCCCACCCAAACATACCCCTTTTCCCTTTAATTGGTAACTAAACAAAAAATGTTTTTTTAACCTTTTGTTTGGACGTTGATTTATCTCAAGTTTTTGGGAAAGATTTGGCAGATTGATTACTTTCCTTGTCTTTGGTTGCCTTTACTCATTAAAGGTTGTTTTTGTCTCATTTTGGGATCTACCACCGAGACACTATCTTTGACATTTTTCTTTGTGAAAACCTTGCTTTGTGGCTGCCAAACCAAGACACCACCTTGTGTTTTTCTTTGTGAAAACCATGACCTTCTTGTGGGGGTGTTTTAGTGTTACCATTGGAGGGAGTTGTAGGGTTTGAGTTTGGGTTGTTCTTGGTCGAGTTGGGGAACTTGGTTGGAGGCTGTTTGACACTAGAAATCTGAGCCCTGCTCGGTTAAGTCGATTCCACTTCCGGATGGCGAATTGCAGAACAAGATTCTACCTTTTTATTGCTTTGTTTGTTCTTCTTTATTTTGGCCAAAGATTATTGTAACTAATTTCATATTTTAACTTCTTGCAAGGTCTTTACCCCCAACACTTTTGGTACTCCTGAAGAACAAGTTAGGATGCCATGCATTTGACTTATGAATCCAATTATAATTGCACGTGAAACAAAACCTTAATCTAAAAGTTTAAACTGTAGGAACCTGGTCCGGGAGAGTAAATAAAGGGTTGGAAGAGTGGCTGGACATGAACCAAAGTGATCATATTAGACTCCTGATCATCATCCGGCGGAAGAGGGTAACAAAAAATGTGGTCGAGTGCCCACTTGAGTGCATAGAAACTCCCATCACTTTCGTCCATCGCCACCAACACCTTCATCGTCTTCCTTTCCTCCTCTGCCGCCGACGGCTGACTCGCCGCCTCCTCCGCTCGTGGGCTACTCGGCTTCGCGGTCATCGTTTCCATATCTCTACCGAAACACGGGATAATACTAGAAGCGGTGATCAAATTTGATTAATTAATCCCGGCCGGAAGGCGAAGGACATATAACGTACTTGGATAAAGGTGACACGTGGCTTCCATGCAGGATAAAAGTTAAATCATCCATTTGGGAGGACAGCACTAGCATGCCACGTCCATTATAAGTCAAATTCTTGACTACGGCTTCTGGTAGAGAATTATTCATTCAACTTTTTATAAAATAGGTAAATCTATCGTCGTATCTTTAAATTGTTTTTTTTTAAATTAAACAATATATAAAGTAAGATTGTAAATTTACTCTCATATTATAAAAGATTACCTGAATGATGATCAGTACAAATAATATTTTTCTAGTTCTTAGATGTAAATAATTAGTAAATAAAAACGTTACAACGATCCAACCCCAATAACGGTGGTATTTTATAGCGTCAACTTGGGGAAAATTTAGGTACTTCATAAGTATCTTCAGCTCCTTTTGGAGATCCTTAAAAGTGATGTGTGAGTTACTAATTAATCTTCTGGAGTACTAAATATTTTTTCCCTTCAACTGCTGTATTCACTTGTGTTATTATATAAATTAAACCAATAAAAAATAGATAAGTACTTCTTTAAGCTATCCTCAGGACGCATGCATTGCAGTCAATAGCTTATGGTGCCAATTCGGCTAGCTCTAAACGAAACTGCGTAGTATACGTAAAAATGCATACCGCATCTTCTAAGGATAATTCAGTTCATTAATTAATCAAAATTAGTTGCAATTAGGCAGAGTTGAACATACTTAACAAAAGAATCCCAAGATATTACTCCCACGATTCACAAAGATGTTTCATTCCGCATCATCACAAAGATGGTTCATTATGACAAGTACTATTTGTACACATAAAGTGTACAACTTTTGTACACACTATAAATTTACTTACACCCTTCAAAAGTTGTAATTTCAAAGATCATGGAATAAAAGACATTTAAGTAAATACAAGAGTGTGTTTACAAAAATTGTACACTTCGTGTGTACAGATATCATTTCTCGGTTCATTATTCCACTTTTATTCATCACAAATAATCCACTCTTGTTATAAAAATAGAGCTAGTGTCTTGCAATCTGTTCGGCAACAGATCATAAACTCATTACTTTTTGACTTTCTAAAAATAAATAAATTAATGAAAGTTGATTTGTAAACCTCATAACCAACCAAAGTTATTTTCACTTTTTTAAAACAACTCTTGCAAAATTGATTTATAAACCAGCGGGTGTCCAATTTGAAGACTAGTTTTCTACTATACCATATTTATTGTACAATGTGTAATCAACAAATAAAAACCATTAAAGTGAAATAAATAAACGTAGACTACCTTTATAAGAGCAAAGAATATTAGTTACTGGTAACATCACGTACAATGTCATTTTTCTGTGTCATTTTTCTGTTTATGATAAATAAATTTGAAAATGTCACTCTCCCATTACGTTGTTGAAGTGTCTATTGTAATAGGTTGAGATAACAAAAGGAAGAAAGAGAGCCAAGAGGCATATTTCATCTCGATTAAGCATCTGCATTCTGTAGGCGGCTTGCTCAAAGAAATAAGCATTGACCACATAACTTGTTACCATGTGAGTCAGATCCACCTTCATACCAGTGTATATTAAGTACTTAGGAAATTTTTCAAAAACCTCTCGTTGGTTTGTTTCAAAACCTACCTCTCATCCCACGTGGTTTATATGGACGCACGCCACGTGAATTTAATATATTTTCTAAAGTAAAACCCCAACAAACACCTCAAGATAAACCAAATCACATTGTCAATGAATCCCCCTTCCCCGAAACCCCGATGGCCATAAGATACACCCATGTGGTAGCAAAGTAGACGGTTATTGCTCTTGCACGGAAAATTGTATCAAAACATCTATGCGTGATCCCGAGTGTCCTCAATTGTAATGGTATTATAAACCAAACAAGAACATGATTATTCATTTTTTAGCCATTGTCCAGACTGGTAAAAACAATACAGCAAAATTTAGCTTTGAAGCGCCCCTAAACCATCACATTAAGGCCTCAAATTCAAGTGGCTAGGCTTGCCCATTGATGCAGGGAAAAAGGTTTCCGGGTAAGGGATTTTCTTTAGGCGCTACAATAACATCCAGATCTTATCATGGTACACGCTACCCAACAATTATGCAGCCTTAGCCAGATGTTCAGTTCTACTGGAAGCTTCAAGCCTGCAAAAGTGTAGATGACAAATGTAGGGATAAAATATTGAAACTATGAACAACTCAGATAGCTGTGATAAGCATAATGAAGAAGAAAGGCAGACGGGCAAAAAGTAAAAGAGGGGACAAGTGGCCTGTATATCTTATTCTTGCTATATATGACTTATGAACGGTCCATGCTGCAAAAAACATCAATCAACTTAAGAACATACTAGTTTTTCCACCCATGCAATGCAGGGGAAGAAACGACTAATTAAGACGTGATGAAAGGGTAAAAGATAATTACTGGAATGTAATTAATAACATTAGCAAAGAAAAGAATGCAACGTAAAAGTTAATTTCAAATTTACTATAAGTCCAATTTCCACACTATAAATAAAACTAACAGCAATTGCAAAAGGAAGGAAGTGAAGTAACTATTATTATTACAAGCTACTTAAAACTTAGAATTAGTTGCAGAACAGATTTAGTCAACGCTAATAAGTAATATCCCACACGATGCTTCTTGCACTTGAGCACTAAACAAAGAATATGATGTTTCAAGTACGGAAAATTTTCGCTCAGTTACAACGAAGTGAGTGCAGGTAAAAAGGTAGCAATTAGAATTATCATGTATGTAAAGATAAAAGCAGACAAAGATGGAGAAGTTGAGGTAGAACTCTATTTTATTGAATAATCAAAGTGGGTCTCAATAAAACAAAGGACCCTCCTTGCATAGGGCTAAACCAACCTACCAACCTAAATAAGTAGACGAACCAAGCTCCACTCATAGCACAAAATTAAGCGAACAAACAATAATTTTGAAGAAGGAATTATGCTAACAATCGAAATAAACTAATGTCAAGGAATCAAGATTCTTTATTCGTGTTCCAACATGAATAAACTTTGGATGCTGCATAAAGATATTTCCAGAACATTTACCTTCCAAGTCCTTCCCCAACTTCTATTCTCAAAAAGTTGCCAATCTTCACAGGTGACCCTACTTCCTTGGACACATTACTCAATAGTGTCTGCAAAATGCTCAATAATTTCAACTAAAATGGAGCACTCTATGAAAGAGTAAAATAGAATAAAATAAAAACAAAGACACACTTTAGACATGAGAACTAACACAACAGGCAGTACAAGACATAGCATCATTAACCGGTTAGGTTTCAAGATTATCATTATTATATTACCATGAATCAATTAGAACCATCATCCGAGCTTCTATATTAACTAAGAATGCTAGTCTTTTAGACCTCGTTCTAACTTGAATGTTGCTAGAACTACCAAGACTGTCTGAGGAGGGGGGAGGAATAAAGACGAAAATTTGCTCTTGTTTTTTCGTGCAACTTGGAACCATCCCCCCCAACCCACTCCCAATTGCTAATTACGCATTTGGCCACTTTACCCCCGATATCATAACTACAGTGGTCTCACATCACTTAGCAGTTTGCTCATTTCCAAGGTCTACTACACGGAAATGGACAATTTCTATGTAGTAAAGGCACCCCCTTACCAGGTTATTGATCCGTGTTCGAGTCACCATCCCCACCCCTACGATCCCCAAATTGTACTAATGAGAAAAAATGAAAATTTTGTTTTGACAGAGATAGATCCCAGTTTGGCCACATTATGCAAAATACAACAGAAGTATTTAAGCCAAAGGAACTGAAAGCTAAGACAAAAAATAAAGTTGAGATCACACCTTTATATTTATAGAGTCATCCACGACAAATTTTTGCTCCATTAGAACTACTTCCTCAAAATACTTTCTTAAACGACCTTCAACCATTTTATCGATGGCCATCTGAGACTTACCAGTACTTTCAGCCTGGAAATAAAGGAGAGGGGAAAAAATGGTAAGAGTTATTGTCATAGGTGTGAAATAATCAACAGACATGCCCTGTTGTTAGGGATAGACACTAACAAAAACGAATAACATCCTTATATATAAGACACTTTTCTTCTTGCCCCTCTTGGTATGTCAACTCACAAATGAGCTTGAATTGAAAGGAAAAATTAACGTCAATGTGAAAAAAAAAGAATTGGTAAGCATGATTATTTATGAAATTGGCGAAAATGTCAAAGAGTAAACAAAAGAATCATGCTGCATTGTGAAGGTAGAGTGGGGAAACCATAGAGTAAATTATGTATATTATGGCTGTGGATGGGTGGGTGGGTGTGGGTGTATTGTACACATGTATGTATATGTGTGCATGTGTGTGCGTTATTTTTAGAAAGCAATGTCTGTTGCAATGAGATTCCTATATAATAGTGATACCACCACTTTGAATCTTGATGAGATGTAAGTGCAGTTGAATTTTGAAATGATTAGAACGTTCAACTGTACTAGTAGGTACCTGAGATTTGAGAATCTCGTGTTCATGCCTTAACGCATCAGAAGAAATGTGTTCTTTTGCCAAGAATAATGGCCTTGTAGCCACAACATGCATTGCTAATTCTGATCCAACACGTTGGACAGCATCCATTGGAGTATTATGATCCTCTACCTCAAGCGACAAAAGCCCTGCAATACGTCCTATACCTGCGTCCCCAATCAAGAACCAGCAAGATTCAAATGAATATATGATAATACCTTTCTGTAGAAAAGAACTCAGAGATCTTGAAAAAGTTACATATATAAAGCAATGTTCTGAAAACCGACCTGTCATCGAACCAGAAAAGGCAGCGGTTCAAGGGTAGGTTAAACTGGGTCTTAACCGGGGTCGAACCGGTTTTAATTAGAAAATTAAAAAAAAATTAAATTTTTACCATTTTCTTTTACAAAAAATTAATTTTTTTACCTAAATTTAGTTAAAACATATAAATAAATGGAGTTTAAACGTAGAGCCAAAGTCCCTCATCGGTTTGTTTCATTGGAAAAGATAAAAACATTGCTTATAAAAGTAGAGCAGGAAGTGGCATTGTCTAGATGGGCCACATACACAAGTTGTGTTGGGCCTTGAATAGTCTTAAGTTTAAAATTATAAAAACTGCAGTTTTTTAATGGGAAAAAACTAAAATTTCAAACCGGTTAAACCACATAAACCGGTTCCAGGTCAACGGTTTTGCGGTAAAACTGCTTTTTTGCCTGGTTCTTAATCAGGCGATTTTTACTCTTCTAACGGGACCAGATTTTGGTCCGTTCCCAGTTTCTCCGAACCGGCCGGACCGGTCCTGACCAGTTTTCATGACACCGATATAAAGTATTAAATGTGACTGTGCATTTCATGCATATAAATTCAGCCGCTGTAAGTAATTTAGAGGCCTCGTTACCTGGTTGGGGGCTCTGATGAAGGTAAGTAGATAAGACACCATATGTTGGTGCAGACATTGCAAAACCACCTCCAAGTTTGACATTCTCTCCCATCATTGCAGCCAGTTCAGTGACTGCGTTTTGAACTGTTTTCTCTCCATTTAACTTGGGATGGTCAAGTTTCAACGGCAAATCCTGTAAAAACCAAAAAAAAAAAAAAATCAGGACAGGAACTATAAATCAAAGCTGCAATGAAGCACAATAATTAAGAAAATAAATTACACTCTCTCATTAGAGAGGTCATGTAGCTTCCTAGAAGGAATTTTAGCAAAACAAATTCTTATTATCTAAGGCCATGAAAACAAAGTAAAATATTTGGTACAAAAAATATAAAAGTAATCAAAAGATAGAGAAACTATATGCAGGATCTAGTAGACAAAAACTCATTGCAATTTATGACATAAAGTAAAGACTCCTAACCTCCAGACACTCAGGTCCAACAGACCTAGTAAAAGAAGACTGTTTAGAACCTTCAAGTGACAAAGCTGACTTTGCCAAAGATAAGGCCTGCATAAATTACAAAACATACGCAATAAACAAAAATCAGAACATATAAACAGTAACACTTTAGTTCTTCCTAATCAAATGATACTATATCAACCGACAATTATTTTTTCAGAAGCTCAAAGACAATTATCTATTCTTGGGGTTTTTGTCTGTTTGTGGCTTGGAAATTAGCAATGTAGTAGCACTGACCAAATACTGAAAAATTTCATTCCTAGCAACAAAATCTGTTTCACAATTCAGTTCTACTACAACAGCCTTCTCATTGTCCTGTGCCAATGCAAGCAAACCCTCTGCAGCAATTCGAGAAGACTTTTTTGATGCAAGAACAACCCCTCTTTTTCTCAATTCCTTCTGTGCACTCTCTGTAATCATCCAACACAATTCATATTCAATTTAACAACACCACGCACAAGTCAAACTTCAAAAATAAAATGGGAAAATTGTAAACTTGCCAATATCCCAGTCAGCAGCAATAAGAGCAGACTTGACATCTTTGATGGGAGCGCTTGTTCTCTCCCTAAGCTGCTTTATAAGATTCATTTGTTCAGAACCTGATACTTGAGAGGAGTAACTCTGAGTAAAGAAGATGCCATAACCACCGATCTGATTGGAATAACTGGAAGAAACCAAATGTTTAGGGAATCCAGCACAGGAGACTTTCCTGTGTGCTAGACTAGTAGAATAAGTATGACCAGAATTAACTGGATTGTTCAGCCTCTTACAGAGCATTTGAATTGGGCGCTTCATGCCTCGACTAAAACCCATTCCAATCACAATATTTTAAGTCTGTGCCTGTAAATCAAGTAAACTCAATGTCACAGGCAGATCTCAGAGTCATTACCTGGGACGACTTTCAAAAAATAAAATAAATAAATGAAGTACTTAAGAGGGCTTCAACAACTAGAAAAATAGAACGACGAAACTTGGGGCGTTCTAAATTTTACCCTTTATATAGGTAGCCATTAACTTTAAAAGAAACAGAAGAAAACCATAACAAGGAGCTAGAATGTTCACAGTATAAATTACAAATACCTAAAAACCTACTTAAGTAGCGACGTGCAATATTCCAAAATATTAAAGTTGCCAACAATTAAGTTTTTATTAATACCAATAAGAGCATTTTTCTTTCTCAATTAGATAATGTGATATTTGCTAAGATATTCTCCATTGGGGAATTCACGAAGCTCAATAGAGCCAGTTTGTCTTGTGTACAATCTTCAATAAAGTTCACTTCAATTGGTCGATACAAATCAATTAGCTCAGAATTGCAAGGGGCTTGGCACGAACCAAATGGAACAAATTGGATAAATGGAGAATGGTATAAAACCAAAAACCAGGACAGTAGAAATGATGAACAAAACCTTAAGTTTAAAATCATTTTAAATGGATTCCATCCTATGTCAATAAAAAGACTCTGTGAAAAAGTAAAAATTTTGTCTCTCTCCCTCTTTTTCACTGCCCGCCCCCCACCCACCCACCCACCCCCACCCAAAATATATATATATCTTTTTAATACATTTTCCAACATTCCTTCCCAAATCACACATCCTACTTCACGTTTTCCACTACTATCTTATTATTAATCTCTCTCTCTCTCTTCCCCCCTCTACTTTTTCTCTGTCTTTCCTCTCAATTGAAATAATCTCTCTCTATCTCTTTCTTCACTTAAAATTCCCCAATCATCAATTCACGTGACCCGTTGGGGATGCTGTAAAACCAATTTGTTCTGTATTCAATGTTCAATAAAGTTCACCTCAATTAATCTACATAAAATATAAATCAATCAATTAGTCAAGAACAGTAAAAGGATTGGTGTGGAACAAATGGAACAAAATGGACAAATGGACAAAGAGTATAAAGCTAGACACTTGGACTGTAGAATGGAAGAACAGAACATTCATAGTTTCTTTAAGAAATGTAATTTATATCTATATTACATATGTCAGATCTTGCAGAAGGTGGAGGTTAAAATTTTTGGAAAATTTAGTCCCAACAATAGTATTAAACACCATTTTACTTCTCAGCCAATGTTCATAGACTTAGAAGCATGGAGGCTGGTAATAGGTTTACCTCGGCACCACCATGGAAACAATTTAGCTTGAGGAGAGAGTGAGGTAAATAATCCATGTCGGCAACTTGTACTAGAGAAGTGAGGTAGATGTTTGGGTTTTGATGGAGATTGGGTTTGGCGTTTTAGGTAATTTGTGAGAAAGGTATTGGAAATGAGATTTGGGTTTTCTTTTGGACCGAAGTTTACACATTTTTTTTAGGGGAAGTTTGAAAAATACCTCCAGTGGTTTGCCGTTTGACATGTAGCAATAGGGAGAGATGATTTTGTTTTATTGGTCCGTGTAAGTGGAGGGCCCGCGGAGGGCACAATAGTTTGCCATTCCCATGTCTTAACCCCCAAATCTAGATATGCTTGGCTAAAAAATGTTATCACTCCATTTATACTAAATGCGGAAATAATATAAATCAATTAATTGGTAAAAGCTTAGCCCCTGTTTCCAAACTCATTTTGATGAGTTTTAATGAGATATAAGAGAGGAAATGTGTGTGGTTGAATGGTAGAGATTTATGCAGTACATGCGGGTCCTATAAAATATGTAGATGTGACTGGTTTAACCAATTTTTGTTTAAAAATAGAAGTGATTTGCAAATTTTTATCTTATAACATTAAAATAAGCATGAACCATAAAATAAACCTTTCTGTGACCAAAGTTTTGAAAGAATTTGCAAGGACTTATCCAACCTATAAAAAATGCACAATCCTCATCCACAACTTAAAGGAGAAAAATGAAACAACCCCAACAACTTTATATATGAACCAAGAGTAAAGACCGTGTAACTTGCTTTAGAATAATAAATCTGAAATCATCTAAAAGGAAATCATAATTGGGACAAAATTGTACTTTTTCCCAAAAAAGAATGTGAATTAAAATGTTAAGTCCCTCCGTCCGTAGCTAGTGTCCTCAAATCATCTAGAATGTTAGCAAAAGGAAGGGATGGGCTAAAGCTTAGTCGATGTTTAAAAAAAGGCATAAAAGGGTATTGAAGCGTTTTTTCTTTATGAAGCAAGGCAGCCTCACTGGATGCCCCAAAAAAAAAAAAAGTCACAACGGTTATTAAAATGCAATATAAACTCATAATTAACTAAAAGCAATGTTCAAACTTCACAACATGATAATTTAAAGTGTAAAAACAAACAAAATCTTAGAAAACAATTATTTTAGCTAGAACAGTAAGTTAATCTTAAAGTATGTCTTTGATGAATATGATTATTTAATATTTTAGCCATCAATAAGGTATTCCTAACATATATAGTTAAAAATTTTTAAGTTTTCTCAGCTTATGCCTAAACTAAGTAAATGAGTTTGGAGAATTAAGAAGTGTGCGAGACACAAATGATGATAAGGTTTCTGTGAGGCGTATGCCTCACTTAACTAAACCATAAGACTAAAAAATTTCCCTCACAATTAGTGCCTTCCGGCATTCTTTGACCACCTCACTTCGAGGCTGGCCCTGAGGTGATTTCCAATGTAATTTTTTTTTTTTTAAAAAACCACTAGTTAAAGGCGATATGCATTGCTAGTTACATTTTTTTATTTTACTTTATTTTTTTGGGGTTAGAACTTTATACTAATTTTATTGTTTTTATTTGAGTATATTTATAAAAGCATAAATTTTTAATTGGGTAAATTAAATTGTCAACAACAAATAGTTGAGAATTCTATTAAGAAGCTTAAAAGTACATTAAAAGTAAATCACAATATGGTCAAGGTAAAATATATAATACAACTAATTCCTGTACACAATTTTACACAATTTGCAAAGCATCCAACTTGTTTGATTCAATAATTAAAATTCAATATAACTTATATATCAAAATCATGTTAGGATGTGAATAAACTTATTATCATCCTAATGCAATCCTATTTAGAGTCCTTGCATCATGCTTTTATACAAAGATGGTTAAGAGATCCATTAACTTAACATAAATGGGTTTGCTTAATTGAAAATTCTGAAGGAAAGATGAAAGGTTGAATACAAAGAGTAGATAACCATTCGTTTCCCCAATCAAATTACGAAAAAAAATGAATAGATTAATTAAGATTAGGATAAAAATAATAAATATCGGTAATTTAGGATTTAATAAAAAATACAAGGGTAAATTAGGAAATCAAAAGATTTTCCCAAATTCATTTATTCAATATATGATGATGAGTCTATGGTAAGTAAAGTCCATGCACATGATGCATGCTTATAATGTGCATTACTTGACACTTTTGAAATATGTATCCCTCGTTTACTTTGTCTTTCCAAAGTTACTTTATTACCCTTGTGAGCACACTAGTTTTTCATCTAGGCAATAAGAATGTAGTGGGTGATTCCATTTAGAACTAGGTTGATTTTACCAGTACTACCCAAAGCAATGAACATTCAACTCTCCATTTCCAACAATAACAACATCCCCACGCCCCATTTCCCGCTCATATTATTCATGACATAGACATACACCCATTTCCATTTTAAAACTTGGGATACATATCTTTTGAAAAATATGCACTTACTACAATCTACACTTAATCTTTAAAAAATATGTAACTTTCAAAATCAATGAACTATAAGTCATTCTTGTTTGAACATAGCATTGAAAATATTACAAATGTATAAAGTGATGAAAGCACCAAAATCAAATATTTGCATTTTAAACATTAAGCATAACATATTACTATTCAACTTCGGATGAAAATGCGGGAAGTTTACTTACATATAATCCTTAGTTATTTAATTTTTTATTGGCAAATGGATGTATTTTTAATCACCTCTTATGAAAAGTTATATAATTAGTTATAACAAAGCATTTTAAGGCATTCCTCCGGATAATTCACATCGAAGCAATTGGATGTCCAACTCATCCTTCTCAAATAAATAGATCCTAGTCTAATAAGGGTAGATATGTGATCTTAGGCTGAGGTGAGGTTCGAAAAATAGGCCCCCGACATATTATCACGAAATAAAACATATAAAGCAAAAAACACAAAACATATTCTAAATGATTAGTATATTATCACCAAAATGCATTACATTGTGCCAAAAAGTTATCTAAACACTGCACATCTTGCATTTTTAGAGGCAAAAACACTAATGAAATGTTCACAAACTAATTTTTCAACCATTTCTTTCTCAATAGACAACATTGCCAAACTATTTAATCTTTCTTGTGACATGATTGACTGGAGATAAGTTTTGATCATATAACTATTTCTAATTCAATTGTCCTACAAGCACCAATAAAAAAAAAAAAAAGCAAAACCAAAGATGACTATTAAGTACCAATATATTTAAGTCCATAAGATCATATCACTCAATTCATAATTCTCAAAGTGTAAATGGTTTCAAAGAAATAGATCCCAGCTTTTTTTCTTTTAATCATAATGCTTAATTCCATATATCAGTTCAATCACTTCCGAACCTTAAAAAGAATTTTTAACATTGATTCCATATATCCTTAAGGGTGATTTCAGTAATGCCTAACGCCTACTTCCATATTACATTACACACACACATCTTCAGTTCAACTGTTCAATCAGCTCGGCTAAATCTTTTATACTGATTTCAGTAATCCATTCAATCACCCCCGAACCTTTCACTTTTGCCACGAAAATCAAAATTAAACAAAACCCACGCACCAGAATCAAGCAACAAAAGCTTCTCCTTCTCCCAATGATATATTGATATTATACATTCCTTTTAATTTCAAAATACATTCAAAAACCGAGAATTGTACTATAAGTAGCCAATTCTAGCTAAATTCATAATGTAGACTTCTCATTTCTCAAATCAAAACAAGCAAAAGGAAAAACAGAAAATTATCACAGTTAAACATATGAAAAAAAAAATAAAAATAATACCTCTGCAACTCTCCATATGAAAAAATAAATTAAAAATTTGAAAATTATCAAAACTAGACATAACCACCCAGCTCACATATCTTGAAGGAATTCAAAAAAGCACAAAAGAAGTGAATGTGAAGAACATAAGCAATTGCCAAATGCCAATAGGGAATTAGGATTTAGGGTTAGGAAATAGGAGCTTACCTGACTGACAGACGTTGCTTGCTTGCTGGCTGCCGAGCGACTGCCGACCGAATGGGAGTGGGACGGACTCGACGAGACAACGACGAGAGCGACCGGTCGTTCACGGTTCACGGTTGTGTGCAAAATACAGAGGGACAGAGCCGGCGTTGGGGGGGGGACCTGGGGTTCGAAGGTGCAGCAGTAGTCTTGTTTTAATTTTATTTTTGGGGTAATTTTCACTGTACCTCTCCAACCTTTCAATTTTATATTAAATTTGTCCTCATTTTTTTAGTCTACTAGGCCCCTAGCCTTTCGTTTATTATCGCATTATATCCCAGCGTCACTTTTCATCCCCAACATTTTATTTTTCACTCTTAACCCCTATTAATATGAATATTATATTTTTAAATCTTTATTTCCACTATAGGTCTTTAACCTTTTAATTTTTATACAATTTTATTCCCATTATTTTTTAGCCATATAGGATTACTAACTTTTCATTTGTTATCGTGTTACCTCCCTAATAATACCTTTTGTCATCAACCTTTCAATTACTAATTTTAATTTCTATTAAAATTACCATTATAGCTTTAATAAAAAAATAAAGAATAATATAAAATAAGAATTCTACCTATATTAGCTCGTATTGATAACAAAAAAACTCAATATACACCAAACTTGATGGATGCCTAATCGCGTAAAAAAAAAAGTTTCCAATCCTAGACTCAGTGTAACAGATGAGATCAGTTTTTTTATTTATCACATATCACATAGAGAATATAGATCAGGATGGATCAAAAAAATTCAATTTACAAGAATGAAATCGAACATTAATGTGCTAATTTTAATTTTTTGTAGATCCACAATTGATGGATCATATCAGGTTGAGACGGATAACAAAATAGAGACAAATTGGGGAAAACATCATAAAGAGAGACAGGAGATGAAATTAGAATAAAGTATTATAGCTATGTTTATTTTTATAAATCAAAAATTAATTTTTTAAGGTGAATCTACATAATCCATATCTGCTATGTGATTTGTGATAGACCAAGAAATCAGATCCAATTCGTCACGTTGATACTTAGATCGACAACTTTCTTCGATACGAATTTGATATTTATTGAGACCATTATAGACTGAGTTTTTTCGTTATTATTATTTTCCATTGTTGTCATTAAGTTGTGTTAGAATGAGTTAGAGTATATGAACTTCTTATTTTATATTATTTTTTATTTTTTATTTAATAATTAATGGTATTAACAATAAAAAGTAAATGTTGGGTATGTAAAGTGTTAATCAAAATATATTACGATAAAAAATGAAATTTTGAAGTTCTTATGCGCCCAAAAAATAATGAGGACAAAATTGTATAAAAATTAAAAAGTTGAGGACCTATAGTGAAAATAAATAATCAAGTGTACAATAGTCATTTTAAAGGGATTAATGGTGAAAATCAAAAGGTTGGGGACAAAAAGTGACGTAGGGACATGATACGATGATAAATAAGAGGTTGAGGACTTAATATACCCAAAAAAAGATTGGGGACAAAATTAATATAAAATTAAAATATTGGGGACCTAGATTGACAACTACCCTTATTTTTATTTTTTTTATTTTTTTACCTTTTTTTCCTTAAACCTGATTTGGATTGTTGGCATTCCAATCAGACAAAGGCCTAACTTTTAAGCCCTCTTTGTTATTTTTCTAGGTCTGAAAACTTTAACAAAAAATAGCCTTTTCAAAATTTGGACTCACATATAAAAGCAAGATTAATGTTGGGGGGAAAAAAGTTAAGGGGAAAAAGCTAAAGGAAAAAAATTAGAGAGAAAAAACATATTTCCAAATATTATATACTGGAAAAACTGGGGGAAAACATATTAAAAAATTTTGTTTATTTTTTAAAATTTTTTTACACATTATTTTTCATTATATTTTTGCCATACAATTTATATTCAATTTTTACATAATATTAATTTTTTTTTAATTTATTATATATTATTTTAAGGAATAAAATTGGGAGAAAAGGTAAAAGAATGGCTAAATTTAGCCCAATCTATTTAAGTTTTTACCCCCAACACTAATCATGCTCTAATAAAGAATAATTTAAATCACACACCTCGTACAATCCCTCATATAAGTTAGTGCTTCATCCTCCTTTTCAAAACACATCTATCATTGATTTAATTATTTGATTTGACAACTACTCATTTATAACTACAAATTTCAAACTTCAATTAAATCTACATTACTTATTTCACTTCATTACAGCAATATTAATGTTGGGGGAAAAATGCCAAAGGGAAAAAAGCTAAGGGAAAAAATTAGAGGCAAAAAAGATATTCTCAAATAATATATATGTGGAAAATCTAGTGATTATAGTGTTGGAATATTTTGTTTATTTTTTAAAACTTTTTTACAAATTATTTTGTCATTGTTTTTTATCATATAATTGATATTCAATTTTTTACAAATTATTATTTTTAAAAAATTTATTATATACTTTTTTGAAAAAAGAAAGTTGGGAGGAAAAGGTACAAGACCTAAAATGACTCCCTTTTTCCCCAATACAATAATTGGTTTTATTGGGGGAAAACCCTAAAATTTGAGTCTTTCTCCTTATATTAATCTTACTCTTATAATTTCTTATTATAATCCAAAGTGAATAATGAGAATTAAACAGCCACTAAAATTAAAATTAATACTATACCATGAATGTATATGTATTACTACTTAAATATCATCTAGTTATGACAATTTTCATTTTATAGAAGCATACTGGACTAAGCTTTGAATTAGGTCTTTAGACCAAACTTAATTTATCTCACAATCAGTCTCGATTTAAGCGCAAGTTCTTAGTAAGAATCTATAGAAAATATCCCAATCTCATAGTCACAGTCTCATAGCAACTCTTACATAAATCCTCACAGGGCACATGTAACCTACGCCTTGCGAAAATTTGCACATCGGCACTCATTCAGGGTTAAACTTCTTAATATCACAATTTTAGCTAAGTTAACTTTTCTTTTAATATTTAACAATTACTGTGTCCGTGTTAACATTAACAAAAATTGTGAATGCTTATCTGGATCGACATTCTTTCTCAATATTTCTACATCAATGCTCAAACCGGTACGATTTTTTTTAAGGACGACATAGAACTTTTTGTTTTATGAATAAGTTTTTACTGGTGCATAGTATCTATAATTCTGCAAGCAATAGGGTTGATGAGAATGCTAACTATAAGTGAACTTGTTTCTCATTTTTGTTAACACCACGTTTCAATTTTTATTTTGGGTTATTATATTGACACCACATCTTTTACTAACTATACCGCATTTTAATTATGTTCATCATCCGTTATATTTTTAATTCTTTACACTTCAATCATTAATTTATTTTTCTCATATTTTTATTTTTAACATCTTATTTCCATGAAATTTTGTATTAAATGATATCTTGATTCTAAAAATTTCATTGGGGGAATTGCATAATATTTTTAAATAAACAATAATGTAATATATCTAATTATATACAACTACATATTTTCATATGATTTTAAAGTGTCAAATCAAAATTTTTTAAATGTATTGATTATTAAGAACATAAGAGGATAGTTAAATAAAAATTCAAGGAAAAAATGTAATAGAAATTTTGAGGGGTTTAAATAAAATAAAAAACAAAGATTGGGATGTTCGCAATGTGATTAGTAAAACGTGTTGTTTATATATAATTAGGATTTAATTTTTTATTCTTTTTTGTCTTTATTCACTTCTCTAATTTTGCAAAACATCTTTTCAGTTTTGTTCTAATATCTTATGTCTTATCGTTAAAATCTAGCATTCCATTTATTCAGCGTTCCCATAATCACAGGTTCTTTCGATTCCCAAAATGTAAATTGGCAAATAACTTCACATATAATACGAAATACATAAAATTATAAGTTTACAACAAATTATATACATTAAATTATATCTTTTCTACGATATCTACTATTGCATTCTTTTGCATTCTAGCTATAATGATAACTAAATAAATATCATTTGTTTAACTTGATTGTTATCATTAAAGCAAATAAATATCATTTTTTTGCACTAACTTAGATAAATGATATCGTACGAAATAATTGCTAGTTGAACGTTACGTGTATTGTGAAAATATTTCTTTTTCGAAAACAATAAAGTTAGATAGCATGAAAATTATATAAATTAATAATAAATAAAAGCAGTCATATATAAAATAGTCGTAATTACTAATATTCATTTATACTAGGAAAAGTTAAAAAAAAGATTGCAATTATAATATTAATATATATAATGAAATTAAGTCTACGGTACCTTTTACTATATTTTTCCTGCCAAAACTGTCTTAAGTGAGGCAATTGTAAACTTTTTCTAACATATTAGGTAAATTATGCGGTAAATTATAGATTAATATTTCTTTTTTTCAATTAATTAAGGATTATGATGCTTATCTATTCTTGTCTTTAAGAATATTTTTCACAAGTTTGACAAATTCTTTCTGATTTATTATTATCTTTATTGATCAACAGTTGAGATCTCAAATTCGAGATTTTTATACTGGATGTATCTTATTTTATTGAATATTTTGTTGATTAATCTATGTTGAAAGTGTCACGCCCCCGCTAATTTACAAGATTTTCGAATATCTTATATTGATTGACAAAGTCCATAACGAAAGCTTTAATATAAATAGCGGGGACGGGAAGTACAAAACAAACAAATAGCTTTTGACTTGATAAAGCTAATTACTTAAACTAACAAGTTGTTATATTTTAAAGAATCATTGCAACTCGGTTTCTGAATAACTCAACAAGTTACTTAACCGAGCAAGTTGTTAATTTTTAGAAATCATTAGAACTAGGTTTTACAGTAAAATGTAAGGAATACACAAGTTATATTACTAGGTATATTCCATTTATTACACACGCACGCCAAGTCTTTAGAAAGTCTTATCTTAATAAATAGATTTCAAACTATTACAAAAACTACACATTCATTCCGTCACATATATATTACATGTCATAAAAATGTATGTAATATTAAGAGGTGTGCATACTTATTGACACTAAAAAGTATAAAACTCGTAATTGCTTTCGTAGCTTCTTCAAAGACAAGTTTTCACTACATGTAAAACTCTACTCCTCGTTGCGAGCATGCTCTAACTCATGACTTGCCTTACTTTTTAAATATCATATCTTCAATCATCTACAAAATTGTAGTAAAAGAAGAGTGAGTACGAAGTACTCAATGAGTAACAGTAACCCTTTGATTCACCATTCAATTGAAATATTTATTTCCAAGAAGATCATTTCCAAGAAGATCATTGAATGCATAAAGCTTTTCAATGTACAATAGGGCTATATCACTAGTTAAACTACCACTAGTGGGGCGCGCAAGAGTCATATCAATTCAATCGTGGCCATATACAATTAAGTGGATCCACAATTAACCCAGGTTGACCCTTACAAAAATTCCAATTCAAAGCAAACACCACTATAATCTTTCCTATATCAGGATCATTGAATAGATCATAATGTGGGAAACAATTTAAAACAATTCAATACAAGACATGTAGAACAACTAGTGATTCAAATGCAATAAATCAATATTTTTTTCAATACATCAAATCCATGTTTGTTTCGTATAATACTTTAATTAAAACAATATTTATCATATCAAAACATCATAAATACAAAAAGAAAATCAAAACATTAATTACTCACCTCAACTATTCCTCGAATAATCCCAAGGGGAAAAGTGTTCTTAAAGTCTTGGTATTCCTCAATTAAAGCTATTTTTCAAGTTAGGATATAACCATATTTGGTTATGAGCTTTTTCCAAGCGAGGGATTAAGTTTTTGACAGTTTTTTAGGATTGATTTCCTTCTTACTAGAGTTGTGGAAGAATTTGGGTGGAAGAGATGAGAGGTTGGGATGTAGGGAGGGCTTGGAAGACTTAGATGGCTCTTTCCTCATTTTATAATAGTTAGAACTTAATTATTTTTAAATCTCCTTTGAGTTCCGCCAACCACGTCGCGACAAGTGGCGCAATGTGGCGCTGTATATTTGGGTGACAAATTGCCCGAGTAGTCCTTATATTTTGGGTCGTCTTACGATTAAGTCATAATATTTTGATTCTCGTTACTTGAGCCCTTTTACTTAATAAGGTTTTACAAATAGGTTATCAACTTCCAAAATGTTAACTAATAACCACATTCTTTACTTCTAAGCTTCCTTGAGTCACAATTTTTTGCATTCTTCTGATATTTCAAACGATTACTTTATCACTGTCAAAGTAACGTTTACATTATCAACAGCAAACTCATGTAGTTATAAAATCATTATCAATACATTGTCAATAACCACATTCTAATTCTAATTCATTGCCAAAATATTGATCATATTGTCAATAATTATGTTCTAATTCTTGACATTCATTTGAGTAGCAATCTTGTAACTACACAGTTAAGGCAATTCAATTCGGTCACATTACCACATTCTCATCTTTGGTATTCGTTTGAGTGACAAATCCTATATCGTTTCAATTGATACAATTCAATGCAACAGTATTGTTACATTCTATATTTTTTAACATTTCTAGTATCAATTTAATACGATTATATTATCATATTCTATTTCTTAGTGTCCAATTGAATCATTATTGTATAACCTCAGAATTTCAAGTAATTTCCCATCATTGTCATTATCAGAATACTATCATTTTAATTAATTCCTGGTTAAATTTTTGCGGGATGTTACAGAAAGTTTTTTGATTTTTTTAAAATTTTTAAATATATATCTTATTTAAGAAGTCTATTTCATAATTTGTATTATATTATTTCGTTTTTAGTTGATGTATTAATTTTTAATTATTTATTATATACTTTTAAATTGAGTCATTATTACGTTACTTCTTTTTTATATAATAATGGTTTAATTAACGTTTCTTAGTTTACAAAATTTCCGTCATGATATAGTTACGAAGAAAAATAAAATATTGAATCTTCTGAAGTATAAGAATCATAGTGGGTCAGGTCGACTCGAGTATGCTAAACCCATTACCCTATCAGTCAATAATTGTTTTTCCATACCTAATTAAATCAGGGACGGGCTTGTGCAAATAATTCATATATTGGCCAATTTAAATAAATTTATAGCCACTAATTCATTTATTGGCCAATTTATTTTTATTTAATGAATAGTATTATAGCCATTAAAATTACAATTGAAATTACTAAACTTTTTTGATAAGTTTTATCATTTTTTTTACTTTTCAAACAACTAGAATTTTTACTAAATATTTTTATTTTTATCAAAAAACAGTTAAACATGTCGGGTACGAGCAAAAATTATCGTAGCCTTCCCTGACCCATTCTTAAGTTGGGTCAATTTTCTTTATTTCATTTTGACTTAATTACCCGTTTAGTCGAGTATGTCTTAATAGGATCGGGTATCCGTGGGTATCGAGTTTGATGGGTTTTTTTATAATCCCTACTAAAGTCACTTAATAGCATTTTATATCGAGTAATCACATAATAACTATTAGTTAAAAACAACATAATCAAAACATTGCAGTTCAATGTGGCTAGTCATACATTACTTAACATTTCATACTAATATTAGGTATAATTTGATTTCCTATCCTCCCGTACAACGCACAGTGAGAATCTAGTTTTCAATTAATTTAAACTAACGATATATATGTTTAATTTCTATTAATTATTATAAACTGCAAACCTCAAGATCTGTTGGATAATATGATAATCAAATTTATCTATAATTTAAATAATTAATGATGATAATCATCTGTTAGTTATTAAACTTAATAGTGAATCTTATTTTAAAATGGTGATTGCATAAAACAATTTTAAAAATTTTGAAAATTTCAGAATAATACAGATGTTACTGTAATATGAAACAAAATGTCTAAAAATAGCTACTAAAAGATTTTTTGACAGGAAAACTACAGTACGAAGATACAACAATTCTTTTCATTTAATTAATATATATTATTTATAATTTAAATAATTAAATGATGATAATTATTTGTTATTTATTAAATTTGATAGTGAATCTTATATTTCAAAATGATGAATACATAAGGCAAAAGTGAATAAAATTTTTTTAAAATTTTGAAAAATCAGAATACTGCAAAGGTTACCGCAATATGAAACAAAATATCTAAAAAAGAAGCTACTAATAATTTTTTTGGTAGGAAAATTGCGATAAAAAGGTACCGCAGCTCCTTTTATTTAATTAATATATATAATTACCGTAATATGAAACAAAATGTCTAAAAAGACCCAACTAACATATTTTTTGATGGGAAAATTGTGACACAAAAGTACCGCATTTCATTTCATTTAATTAATATATATATATGTATAATATATAGATTTCTTACCTTACTATTTATCTAAATTAGTGCCAACAAATAAAATGTTATTTATATATGTTAACCATAACAATTTAGTTAAATGTTGCTGTAAATTATTATAGTTACCTTAACAAGATAAGAACAAAATTCATAATGTGGTTGTGAATTATTAAAATATTGTATATCGCCCTTTTTGTTTTTTCATAGGGAGTTTGAATCCAAGCTACCGTTGAAACCCCATTAATCCCAGAGTTTAATCCTTGGGTATGTGAGCGTGGAATTTATACTCTAAGGAATTTTAATGTCAAGCTAAATGGCAGCGGTTATAGATTGACATCCTACCTTTCCCGCCTTTACTTCAAGGATTCAACGAAAATTATGGCACATGATCTATCCCACTTTCTAGAATTTCTATGGAGCTAAATAACTTCACAAGCTTCTCGGATATAATCTTGTAAGAAGCTCGCCGAAGATTGACGGCTATGATTTGCTTAGTTCGTAGAAATTGTATATCTCACGTATATTTTTTTCTTAGTCTTTCAATCCCACGTGCTCTTCCCCTCTGCTCAGATTGTTTAAAACTAGTAATAATTACAGTAACTCGTGTATTTTATTAGTTTTCATTGAGGTGAAATTAGATTTTTCACCCGTGCGATACACGAGTAGAGATCCAGCGAAAAAGTCATACATAAAAAATAGTTTTATAAAAATTTAGATACTTGATGTCATAAAGAAATATAAAAATTATGACATTTATAAATATAATTTGTATTGTAAAAAGAAGTCTCAGATTAAATAGTATCAGTACCTTTCTTACAATAAAAAAATTTGTTATATGCATCTAAAATAGAATTTTTGTCTAAATAATGCGATATCCATGTATTGAGATTATAAGCCTCATGCCAAATATAGTCGAATGATAAAAATTCCGCAATAATATACCATGAATACTGATCTTTAACTTCAATTTATGGTCGAAAATTCTAGAGTATCATATCGAATTCAGGAATTTAGATTTATAAAGATTTTTAGTGGAAGTTATTGTTAGAATATGATGAGATCGG
>CAVNYN010247596.1:0-36484 GCA_963692815.1 Nyctanthes arbor-tristis
TTCCTAACAGCATTTTCCATGTCACTATGTCCCTCCCTTCGCCACTGGGTTTTACACTGGTTACTACATTGTCTGTTGGGACTAAATTACAATGTCTGTAGTTTAACATTTTTGTTTAAGTAATGCGGTACTGATTTGTTTCTGTTTCATTTTAACAGATTTGTAAGTACTTTTTGTCGAAGGAGCTTTGGTATAAGGGAAAGATCAGTGTCAAAATTAATAGTCATATCTTCTCAACATTGAAGCAGGTTTTCACAGCATCTCAACATGGAATAATCCAACGATTTTAAAGATTGAAGGTAACATGATACTACCACATACCTTAAGACTGAGTGATGAAGAAGATGGTCTGCACATTAATATTTTTTCAAAGGGATGCGTGGACGTTAATTATGTATCAGAATTGAAAATTCTGAGATCGGAAGTTCCCTCTTGTATGTATAATTGTATTTGAATTAGTCAGATGGATTTTCAAATTCGGCGGATTTTGAAATCTGTGTTGATAATGTATGTGATCCCAACAAATTTGATCTTCTAACTGCATTTTGTTAGATTATTATATTCGAGGATGTTGGTGGATCAATTAATAATTGCAATTATTTCTTTTATTTTGACTGTATAATTTGTTCTCAATAATAGGCTACCTATTCCTCATAATGAAATGTGTATTTATGCTATTTATTCATTCTATAGTATATTACTGAAAGTCTAGTCTAATTTTGACCCTTTTACCTAAAGCACCCAAAAAAAATTAGTAAGGCCCAAATCTTAATTTCTTTGCACATCTACTTACAACATTCATTCAATAATTCAATTCAAAGTAAACATTAATCTTTGAAACTAATTCCGTTTCCTTCAATGGTAAAAGAACAAAGAAATTTGAAATTTCTATTGTGACTTTATGGTTTTAGTTTCAAAAATGGAAAGTACTTGAAAATTTTCCTCATTACATATAAGTTCTTTAATAGTTTTAGTTAAAGTTAAATACATAATATTTGTTATATATAATTTTAGTATTATTGACGATTAGAGGGCCCCTAATAAAAAATTCGTTTAGGGCCCCTAAAATGTCAGGCACGGCCTGTTTATTGCTCAACTTGTGATGAAATTAACTCAAAATAATCAAGTGCAAGAGACTTGGAGACTGTTCCAAAAGTTTAACTGTTAATTAGGTGAAGTAATTAAAACGAACTTTCATTTTAAAATGTTAATCCAATCTGTAGTTATTTACAAATCCACATTCGATGTGGGACTTGTTAACACTTCTTCCCAACTATAAGTAGTGTAATTAATCCTAGAAGCTTTCGTCGAACGCTTCTTGTATGATTTGTATTTTGGCTGATATGGTGAAATTTTTTGTTGCTACATTAGCTAGTCATGTCCATTATGAACTTGCATAGTATGAGTTTTTGTTGTCACATTAATCCATGTTCAAATACTTCGCATGAAATATGAATCTAACATAATTTCGCCTTTGAAAAGGGATTCCAAAAAGATACTTTTTAGACAAGTTCTTTGCCTAATTATTTGCACATAGCATGGACTGATTCTTTACTCTTGCCAAAAAATGAATATAACAAAAGATACAATGAAAATAACAAAAAAAGGTACATATAAGTTGCAGTAGCGTTTGAATTGTTCAATTGCTGCTTTGATCACGTTTTGGGAACAAATCAAGGATTTGATGTTGATAGAGCTAATTAGCGGAGGCGTGGGATATTAAGATATATATAAGAAATTCACTTTTACAAGTTCTTCACTGTGGTTAGACCATTTATTTCTAGCAATCTCATTACGTATGGCGTTGTTCAAGAAGCACGGGCCGTGCGGGCAGCCACCGTTTCCCTAGCTACCCCATTTTCAGAAAAATCTTTTGGGAAACCTTCGAGAAATTTCAATTAGAGGTCATCAAGTTTCAAATATCCCTTTTACCATCTTTTGTCTCCGCCCCTGGAAGCACCTGAAATGGACATTAATGCATAAGAACTATGTACAAAATTGGCCGTTGGCCATGGCTGAATCTTTCGCTATCCGAGAGGGGTTAATGCTTGCGGCCAATTAAGTCATCTAGCTGTGGCGAAAGTAGAGAGCGATGCGCTAAGAGTGGTCCAAAGTCTTATTGCCACTAAGCCATATGCACTTGTAGACCTTATCAATGAAGTTTGTGAAGTGCTAAGTAATTGTGGTTCTTGTTATTAGGAATATGATAGCCCACAAACTCACTAATTATAATAGTGCTTCTTCTTGTAATTTGTTTTGTGTGGACCTCATTCCTTTTTTTCTAATCGTCTCTTGTGTTCGACAACGAAATAGTTGATAAGTCCCTTCGAAGACATTCGATAAAATTAGAACCATACAGAGAAAACAATTGATAGAATGACATTCCCTTGCACAAAAGGGAAAAAAATGTAAAGAATAAATTTAAAATTGATTGTTCTGTCGGTGCCACAAATGCAAGATCAGAAATGTTAACTTGCTCCCTCCGCTAGTAGAAATTTTATTTTACCTACGCAGGTAAGCGTGCGTGCTTCTAATGCGTGAAATACATGATATACATCTAAATTACAAGTTTGAGGGTGCTTTTAGTTTAAATGTTTACCACATATACACACATACATAACAAGATGCATGCGTGTTGGCAAAATAAAATTTATATTATCAGAAATTTTATTTTGTCAACACATAGGCATGTTGTTATGCCTGCGTATAATACATGACACACATCTAAATTACAAGTTTTTGAGGTGCTTATAGCTTAGATGTTTACCATATATACACTATATGCATATAACATGCCTGCGTGTAGGCAAAATAAAATTTCTGCTCCTTTTATGACAATTTCGATTGACAAACAGATGATGATATATCACAGTCATGTGGACGCATCGGTAGGTTGTGCTCTTCCGATCTATCGTTAAGGACGGATCCATATATACATGTAGACAATAAAGTTCAAAAGAAGTGTTTTCTACATCCTAAATATATAATTTGATATTCCTTTTTGAAATGTCCCAAATATATAGTTCTCTTTTTTCATTAAGATTCTAATTTGTATTTTGCCAACATGCAGACATATTGTTATACCTGTTTGTACATGTGACAAACATCTAAACTACAAACGACCCCCCCAAAAAAAAAAAAACTTGTAATATGTCTTTCCTTTCTTTCCATAATCTATTTTAAATTTTGATCATTATTTGCTCTCACTTCTTGAAATATTTTTATCAATTCTGTGCAACAGCATCAAGTCAATATTAGGTCATCTTCCAAAATACGTATGTATATCTACACAGTAATTTTATGGCACTTCCGAGAAATATCATTATGCTACCTTCCATCCTATGTTGGATGTGCTCTAACATTAACGATACATCTGTAAAGTGTTAGGAAATTTTTGTATGTATATTTACGCTATGAAGATGGAGAAATTTTCTAGATCCATATTTCCCTTTATATATACTAGTATCAAACACATGCGTCGCATGTGATTTGTAACTTATAATTAATTTCATGAACTAATATTTTTTATCTATATCTAGTGAAATTATTTTATTTCTACAACTATTAATTAGAAAATGGAAAGTTACAAATTAAATAAGAAATCAATATAAATTTAAGGTGGTTTGATCTAAATAATAATTTATAACCATTAGAGAGGCGAAACCAAAAACAAATTTTTGCAGTTGGTACAATGCATATGTATTAATCTAAGTTCGTCATCAATAAAAAATGATTAGAAAATATCAATATAAAAAAAAATCAACAGGGCAAAATAATTGTGGTAAATATTACAACTCGTATTGTAATGCTTGGGAAATCATTTTGTCAACGATATAATATAAGTATGGATCTTGTCATTTAAAAAAAAAAAGTAAAGATCTTGTAATTAATACTAAAATGGGTTTTTAAAGTTCTAATTAATTTCATTTGATTTAATTAAAATGTTAATAATTAAAGAGTAAGGACAAATGAAGAATTAGAACAAATGCGCAACGGAAAAATCGTCTAAAAATATTTCTCCCCCATATTCTCTTTTATATATAGTACAGATTTTTAAAAATTCAACAAAGTCCCATTTAACGGGAGGTTTATTTACACACGATTTGTATTACATATGCTACAGAGTATAATAAGTAAATGATATTAAAATTTACTTTTCCAATACTATTAAATGAACTTTTCTTAATTTATGTAAAAAAAGAATATGATCATCTTTTTTGGACGAAAGTAGTATGTCACTCCAGAAATGTATATTTACTTAAATGTTCATGATCCCATCTTCCTTTAAAAACAACTTTTAAAAGTATGTGTAAATTCATAAATATGTGTATACATTTTATACATCATTTGGATGCGATTTAAAAATTCCCTCTACTTATTAATTAATTTAAATTTTAAATTTTAAACACATGACAATATATTATTAAACCACTTCTTTGATATGATGTAAATTTTTACCTCATTCTAGTTATTAGCTCTACATAATACGATTATATTACGCTGATATAAAATTTATATTTTAAATATATTTATAAACAAACCCATTTTTAAATTCTGACAAAACATAGATATAGCGCTTCTTAAACATCACTCCTCCAATGTGACAAACACAGGGTCATCCCAAGTGCCCAGTTGTCGTGGCAATATACGGGAATTGTGGGGTCAAAATAAGTTGGCTACAGCTTTGAATTTCTCACACTTCTAAAGCCATTCACATCACGCCACGTGAACACACGCAAAACAGTCTTCCTTTCCCATATCTAACCCCTTTTACCCTTTAAATGACAAAATAACCATTCCTGCTTCCTATAAATACCTCCACCTCACCCTTTCCCTTTCCCAGCAATTCCCGTTGCTTCAAAGCCTTCAACATTTCCTTCACTGCTATCTGCCTTTTTTCAGGAACTGGCTAACTCTCAGGAAACTCTGGAGGAGACCCAGAACAAAGGGGTGGTGATCGCCCTATATGACGCCTTAAAGGTACGTGACCCCGAGGAAATCCAGAAGATTCTCGCCCCGGATCTCGAGTGGTGGTTCCATGGCCCGCCTTCCCACCAGTTCTTAATGCACTTGCTCACTGGCACTGCCGAAGAACAAGACACCTATACTTCTTTCACCTTCGTCCCCCACAGCATCTCCGCTTTTGGCTCGACGGTGCTCGTTGAGGGATTCGACCAGACGCGCTCCATTGCCTGGGTTCACGCTTCCGATCTGGACCGTCACCGATGGGATAATTAGCCAGGTCAGAGAGTACTTCAACACCTCCCTGACTGTGACGCGTTTCGGGAAGACTGACCAATCGGATTACAGCAACAATAATATTACCTCCCTCCATTGCCCTTCCCTCTGGGAGAGTAGCCTTCCGAATCGGGTCGGGAAATCAGTCCCGGGTCTGGTTCTTGCCATATAATTACCCGGGTTGAGAGTCGTAATCACCTGTGGCTAAGGGTATCGTAATATTTTGTGTGCTTTTTTATTTTCGTATGGGCTGAGGGAGCACCGTTCCATCTTATATCCACGGGGATGTGAGATTTGGACGGTCAGGATTGACTTTTGAGGTGTCTTGATTTGGCTTTTTCGAACTTTTTCATTTGTCGGTTTGTTGGGTGTTTGAAGGGGACCCACGATGATTGGGACTCCCTTCTACTACGATATGTTGTGTGTTTGGTTTGCAATAAAAATATTCTCGTGTGATTTCCTAAATCGATCTTTTATGTTCATCACCACGTTTATGAATTCCTTATCTCAAAAGTCGACAAAATCTATTTTTTTCTCTTCCTTGGATTGAACAATAGTTGTCATCTAATATAAAAGTAGTAGTTAACGTTAACTCTTTCTTAAGTGTAGAGAGAGAGAAATTAAAAAATAATTATCGAGATTGGAAGTTGTTTGGATAATCAAAAATGTCTGCGATGTTCTTAGGATGAAGATGATGGACTTGTCCTAATCATATTAATTAATCCGAGAATTTCAATTTAAGAAGCAATTGAACGGTTAGTTGATAAGATCACAAGATTATTAGGATTGGAAATTTCATTGTGACTAAGCAAAGAATAATAATAATCGACTTACAAGAATTCACTTAAAACATCAAGAATTTCAATTTAAGAAGCAATTGAACGGTTAGTTGATAAGATCACAAGATTATTAGGATTGGAAATTTCATTGTGACTAAGCAAAGAATAATAATAATCGACTTACAAGAATTCACTTAAAACATCAAGAATTTCAATTTAAGAAGCAATTGAACGGTTAGTTGATAAGATCACAAGATTATTAGGATTGGAAATTTCATTGTGACTAAGCAAAGAATAATAATAATCGACTTACAAGAATTCACTTAAAACATCAAGAATTTCAATTTAAGAAGCAATTGAACGGTTAGTTGATAAGATCACAAGATTATTAGGATTGGAAATTTCATTGTGACTAAGCAAAGAATAATAATAATCGACTTACAAGAATTCACTTAAAACATCAAGAATTTCAATTTAAGAAGCAATTGAACGGTTAGTTGATAAGATCACAAGATTATTAGGATTGGAAATTTCATTGTGACTAAGCAAAGAATAATAATAATCGACTTACAAGAATTCACTTAAAACATCAAGAATTTCAATTTAAGAAGCAATTGAACGGTTAGTTGATAAGATCACAAGATTATTAGGATTGGAAATTTCATTGTGACTAAGCAAAGAATAATAATAATCGACTTACAAGAATTCACTTAAAACATCAACTCGTTAGCAACAATCCACTCAGAGGAGACTTGTCAAAACATCATTGCAAGATTGCTTATCACTTTTTTTTAAAAGTTTAACTATCACTTTTTAATGACTTGGGAAGACGGTAACACATATCAGTAATAAATCAATCATACCATTATTACATGTAAGACGTAAGACATTAAAAGACAAAAAATGTTTGACATTTACTTCAAACTAATTCTTCGGTTGCGCCCAAAAATTCAACCTTATCCCATCATATAATTTATTTGTGATATACATATGAATAATGCAATTTCGTACACTATAGCGATGATTCATTGACTGTAATAGGGAAATGGGAATATGACAGTTAAAAAAGGACAGAAAAAAATTGGATCATTAGATGCAAGTAGTGAGAATGGATAGGGCCTTCCATTAATTGTCGTCCTAAAACACTGCAATATTCATAGTTGTCCGAAGACAGTTCTACAGTCCAAATAGGATGCTGTCTTGACACCTTTGCTTTATGTAGTTTTCGATTACTTTGAGGTCCATGAGATGAAAGGGAGGTGATGGAATCCTTGCGGATTGTAGCCTCTAGTTTTTCCCCCCTTCTTTTACGCTTTTTTGTCCTGTGTCAAAACAAACAAAATGATAAAACTAGCTACCTGTCTGAATTGAGTGACGATCGAGGGTTCAGTAATGGAATTACGACCTCGAGTTAACGGGGTATAATTTAACTACGAAGTTGTTTAAGCAAAATAAAAGGTTTTAACTTGACAAGTAATATGTTCAAACAGCAAATCATTGGTAACAACAAAACAAATTTGCCACAAATTATAACTAGCTAGTCAAATTGCAATGTGCAAAATGCAAATGCAATTGGGACTTGGGAGGCATTTCAATTTTTGATTTTTTTTTCCTGTGAAAACCACACTACGTAGACTACAATTGTAAAGAAGTCAAAAAAACAAATGTGATTCATTTTATTTTTATAATTATATTAGATGATCTTCATAACGAAGACAACATTGTTTTTTCTCTATAAAAATTGGAGATGAGATCTCCACATTTTCATGGCCGCAGTGTCATTTCTGGCTATGTGCCTATCTGTCATTGACCTGGTCCCCGTCATGGCTCACTAAATTTGGATTGCTATTGTGTCAAGTGTCAACCACAAATTTGAGGGGCTATATGTGCTGTGAAGAAAGTTTTGGTATGTTAGGAGTACTAAATTTGGTATTTTAATTAAGTGAAAAAATGAATTAGAAGCGTTGTTTTATTTGGAGGTCTCACGATATTTCGAGTGACTAACCGTGATACATTTGCATATGATTTAATTTTGAATTAAAGTTAATCGAAATTGAGCTTTGTGAAACGCAATTATTAATACGTTCACTTTCAAAAATAAAACTAATCTTTCTCCACAATTCATGATGTTCAACAACTTAAGCGCTAATGCGTGGCAATATAAACTCATGAAACTTTTCTAACCAGCAATTCTTGAAAAAGTAATGTCGATTGGTCCAAATGATAGTGACATGTTACCAATATTCTATATTCCAGCAGTACAAGCACATTCTTATTTCTCTTTTTATATGTGGAAAATAAAACGAGAGATGCACTTCCAAGGAATTTTGGGCATAATATGATAGGATTCAGTGGATGGAAAACATTCACTTGCTTTTTGGCCAAACTAATGAGAAAGAGTTCAATGAGAGGAGAATAAGAATTTTATGCACAGTTTGATTCCTTCAATTGGAATAGGTATCATCTTCTTATGGAGCTTGGTAACATAATAGTATTGAATGTTCAGTACTCCACTTTTAATATTTTGATACGCGTACTTCAATCTAATAGAAAACTGACAAGTGGATATAGAGGTACAATTAATTGAATAATTGGGACTTCCACTTATTATTATTATTACTACTACTATTATTCGTCAAGAATACCAAGTCTACCATATCCGTGGAGCACTACTAGATTTCCCCCCCTTTATTATGAGAGATAACCATCTATTTTTGTGGATATTTTTTAAGATGTCCACTTTAAAATATATATATATATGTCAAGTACTTTTTTTTTTAACTAGTGGGATATTTAATTTATGAAAATTATCTAGTATTTTAGAAAAAAAATTTTAGTGCTCTTGACCAATTAAAAACTCATATATGGGTATTGGGGCTCAAATTAAATAACAAATTAAAACCCGAAAACTCACACGAGAGTTCTTGATTAGTTTAGAGCACGTAATTCGATGCTCTTAGAGTACTGAAGGTACTCTCAGTTTCTTATGTCATTAGTCATGGGCTCTCTTTCCAAAATTAAACTAATTAAAAACTTTGTAACTGCCCCCATATTAGTGGGCCGTGTCTACATTAGCAGCTGACGCTATTATGGTGCCAGCCATTGTCACTAAAAAGAGATTGGTTTAATGCATATGTAGTTGAAAATGAGTGTCTTTTACTGTGTTTATTACTATTGGTGTTTGATGCAAGTGGATTTTTGAATGTGTCATGTAAAATCAAAGCATCCATCCATAGATATAGCCAATGAGAATTTTCAAAAACAAATAGGACGAACTTCCTGACATGACGAAATTATAGGAAAGAGACGTGCTGCGAAGTTGATTTTAGAAAATTTTCTTACATTATATAATTTAATTTGTCCTTTAGAGAAAAAGGATATAATTTTGAATAACATTTCGAATTGCAAGACATTTTAACAGCGTGTATGCATTTGAAGTAGAATGGTTGAATAGCAATAGATACTCACTATATAAATTTTATTTTGCTTACACATAGCCATGTTATTATGTATGTGTGCATATGTGGCTATTCAAGTTACAAGTATGAGGTGTTTGTAACTTAAATGTGTGCTGTCACTGCTGTATATGTACGCATGTATGTTATTATGTCTGTGTGTAGACAAAATAAAATTCTTCTAATCTCTAAAAGCGGAAGGATGATACGCATCAAACTCACCTTCTTAACATGCACCTTCTTAACACGCACGTGTGATGGATTTAAGCCATCTAGGATCATTTATGACTCAAAATTAATCATCTTTTCTATTTTTCCATGTAATTAAATTTTAAGGACAAAATGATAATCAATTTCGCATGTGAAATTTCGTAAGCCTTTGTTCCAATTCTTTTTGGTGGATTCCAATTCTTGTATTTTTTTTCTCAAGTTTTTAATTTCTCGTTTGAATTTCTTGTTTCATGCTACGCAAAAAAAAAAACGTAACAATCATTACTTATCATTTTATATTATATATATTTCGATTAAATTTCATCATATGTAAACCTTTGATTAATTCACCCCATTTGTCACAATAAATAATAGGATGATTAAAGAAAAATGGGTGAGATTTACAGATAGGTATAGAAAATACGGCATAATTACATAAATTAGAAATTTTCCCTTAAGAAGATCGGAAGAGCTAGCTACAAATAACCTTCAGATTATATTCTAGACAACGTACCTTGACATTACGTGCATATATAAATAAAATATCACTTATGAAATCAAAATAACCAATCGACAAAGAAGATGACATAAAATAGAATTTAGAAGATGAAGCGAGGTATGCCGAAGCAAATCTCTTTAAGACAGATTTCACCCCCGTTAATCAAAAGTGTACACGAAATTATGGACTTCTTTCTCCAAGATACAACACTTCTTCCAAAGTCGACATTACACTTTATATCAAATTTGACGGTCGAACCAATATCTAATTATTCTTTTCAATTGACAAAGAGAAGAGAGAAGAATCAATATTTAGAATTCATTTTGATGACTTTTTGAATGAATGAAATGATTTCTGAGGGTCCCTATATATAGACGTTGGAAAGACACGTCTTTAAAAAACGTGACTCTAATAAAGGTCACAACCGTTGGAATAATACATTATAAAAAGACACGTCTTCAAAAGACATGACTCTTATAAAGGTTACAACATTTGGAATATGCTTTATAGAAAAGACAGATCAGTTAGGAAATAACTATGTCTAAAAGTCACAATCATTCACTCATAAGACACGACAATTTGTCTAAAAAATATTCTAGAACATTCTAGAATATTCTAATCTTTAATTCTAACGTTTTACAAGTTTAAGCGATACATGTGACATTAATTTCTCATTCACCCAAAATTGGTTTAGGAAAATTAATTGAAATACGAAATAAAATTGGAATCTAAAATCCAATAACTAATTAATAATATTGGTTTAAACAATTGTCAAAGTGGTTAATACCGACTTTGCGTACCAATTTCTAACAATCCCCCACATGAATGAAAATTAATGCAAAGACAATGCAACACTGGGAAGTATAGCTAAAAGATAATGCATCAAGATAGGTAGCTTTTGCTTTGAACCTTATTTAGTAAGAATCTAAAGGACTCACTTGACTAATCAGTGAACGCAACGTTTTGAATTGTCTGCCATTATTGTGAGCCTAGACAATAGACCAAACACATTACCTCTCATATTAATCTTAGTTCTCTATTGTGTTTATTATTTCGGCCATGAACTACTTGGGTTCTGCGAATGCTTTAGAGAATTTGCCTAAGTAAAATTCTCAACAAACCGGCCATGTTTACACTTACAGTGGTGATGTACTATAAAAAGTACCCTACAATACCCCACTTGTACATATTACAAGGTATAGTCATCATTAAAAGTATAACTTATCCTTAACATTCTTTGTAGGCAGCATTTTTGCATCATAGAAACGAGAAGGAGTGTAAATCTCCAAAGGACTTCTCTTCGAGTTAATTATAACCAGTTTTCTTATTGAACCCAGTCCGCGGGATCTCCAGTCGCCAGGTTAGGTTTCCGTCAAGTTAACTCATCTTGTTTTAGGCTTTAACCCCATTTCCCTAGACGCGCAGTCTATTCTCTCTCGTTCTCTCGATAACCTTTTAATAAACGGATCCGCTAGGTTATCTTTCAACTTAACGAAGCCCACAGATATCATTCCATTTGAGAGTGACTGCTAAACGAGATTATGTCTCTAACATATTACCAAGACTTTCCATAGTTTCAAGACAAGTTATACCTTACATATGTAGCTAGTTATTACATATCACAATCTATGTAACAGGTATACACTGTCTATATGTCTTTCCGCTGTAGTTAAAGTAATAACAGTATCCCCTACAAATCTGGAATACACTCGATCGAGTATTCATATAAGAAACTTCTCAAATTTCTTTGTAATTTTATCTAAAGCTCTAGTGGTAATGATACATCTTCAAATTTAGAATCGCTTAAAGAGAATTTTTAACATTCTATTGCACTATCGTACTCGACGCGTCGAATTCAAAACATGGTACCATTTTCTCGTTTGAGTATCATAGTGCAATGTAACATAGACTAAATTCTCATTAATAGTAATGCAACCACTACATTTCCAAGTGGAAGGTTTAGCATTAATCTACTATCCGTTCAACTTCAAGTTGTCAATATCCAAATTTGAAGAAAGCAAGGCTACCCCCACAATTCATGAGTAGTCCCTAATTCAAGTTAGATACAATTTAACAAACTCTTGTCCCAACAATACAAACTCAACATTCTACAACAATATCACTATTGAGTTAATTGCTCCTTGGCAACTCTAGCACCGTCACTTGCTAGATCATCTATTTATTTCTACATGATGAACTCTATAATAGCACAAGACTTGTAAACAGCCTTATATCATTGCATGGTTGAGACTGGTTTATGGTAGCATGCTACCATCTCCAAGTTTGCTCCACAACCAGAAACGGCACCATTGTCAATCATTGCTCAATTGTTGGTTTGAATAGGTAAATCTATCATTAGATACCTATCACAATGGCCGCCATATATATCAGTGAACCATTGCTACTCTTAGGTTTTATGGACCTTTAATTTGCATGGAATCAAACCAATAACTTCCAATCGATGCAGTCGCCATAAGGAGAAATGGCAGAATCAATCATTAGTCAATGACCAATTACAATAATCAAACATGAAAGCAATGAGTTAGTGACTTCTAATGCACATAAAAGATTGATCAAATCATCAAAATCTATAACTTAGAAGTTTGTGCATAGAGAATACATTAAATGCATGTAAATATATGGTAAAGACATAATGATGCCTGATAATATATAAGCCGTCTATGGCAACAAGAAAACCAAGTCACTTCTATTGTCGGTTAAAAAACCTCTTGACTTGAGATACCCCTTCCGCATAAATAGCTCTCTCACTAAGAAACATGCATGCAAGGCAGAAATTAAAACACATGCGTCATCATAATCATAATTACATATATTTATTAAATCAAGGTTTCTCACTATTTCATAAATTAATAAAAATACAATGTTATGGATCAAAAGCAGAATACTTTATGTCCAAATATAATGGAATCGGAATGTAATGCCATGCACATGAAAAACGTCTCAAATTGTTTTAAAAATAGAATAAAAACTGCACCTTAAATCTGTCCTAAGATTATTGGAGAAAATACATGGATAACGTGCAGATTATATTCTTAGACAACGTACCTTGACATTACGTACATATATAAATAAAATATAACTTACGAAATTAAAAGAACCAATCGACAAAGAAGACGACATAAAACATAATTTAGGAGATGAAGCGAGGTATGCCGAAGCAAATCTCCTTAAGACAGATTTCGCCCTCGTTAATCAAAAGTACACATGGAATTACGGACGTCTATCTCTCATGATATAACGCTTCTTCCTAAGTCGATATTGCACTTTATATCAACTTTGACGGTCGAACCAATATCTGATTATTCTTTTCAATAGACAAAGAGAAGAGAGAAGAGTCAATATTTAGAATTCATTTTGATGTCTTTTTGAATAAATAAAATGATTTCTAGGGGTCTCTATATATAGATGTTGGAAAAACACGTTTTCAAATGATATGACTATAATAAAGGTCACAACCGTTGGAATAATACATTATAGAAAGACATGTTTTTAAAAGACATTACTCTTATAAAGATTACGACATTTGGAATAATACTTTATAGAAAAGACACACCAGTTAGGAAATAACTATGTCTAAAAGTCACAATTATTCACTCATAAGACACGATTATTCTTCTAAAAAATATTCTAGAATATTCTAATATTTAATTCCAACGTTTTACGAGTTTAAGCGATACCTATGACGTTAATTTCTCATTCACCGAAAATTAGTTCAGGAAAATTAATTGAAATACGAAATAAAATTGGAATCTAAAATCCAATAACTAATTAATAATATCCGCTTAAACAATTATCAAAATGGTTAACACCGACATTGCGTACCAATTTCCAACATTTGATACCCCAAATAATAATAACAATAATAACTATTCCCTTTAAAAAAAGATGAAAATGTGGCATGGGTCGTGTACAAATTTAACATAAATTTTTCTAGGCAGGCTGCACTATGAAGACTGCTATGGAGACCACAGTTGTAAAATGTAACGTATTACATGTGATTTCTTGTATGTTGATAACTAGCTAGGTGGTCTCTATAATAATAGAATTTGTATTTTTATAACTAGGTGGTCTTTATAATAATAACATAAGGTTATCTTTTACCAGAATACACTACGCACAACATTGCTACAAGACTCTTAGGGTGGAGCTCTTTCGGTAAAAACATTTTGAAGAATAACTGTTGATGATTGTTATAAAAGTAGATAACATTAACAAGATTGAAATTTTGGGTCTTTAGGTCAAAACATGTCAATAGAAAATTGATAGGCATTATTACAAAGCCTAGCTCAAGTGCATGGATTTTTTTATATTAGTCAAAGAATTATACAATATATCTTTAATAGAGATCATCTCAAAAGGAGCTTCCTCCAAAAAGATAATTAAACTGAAAGAAGTTCTTCCTTTCCTTTTTCAATTAAAGAATGATTCGATAGAGAGAATATGATAGGGAATGATTTTATATTCCGAATCAACTATATATATTTGTTCAATTGTTCTCTCTTATTTCAAGTGATTGTAATAAGCACTTAAAAGTTACAAATACAAATCAAACATATATCATAGAATATTTGAGAGAGAATTGAGCATTTTTTTCCTAGTTGGAAAAATACACAAAGCATTCCACCGTGTTATGATTCTTATTCCACATGCATTTGGAACAACTTTTTTAATGTTCATTCTGCATCTTGACAAGAATTTATTGACACTTCATCAATAAACCCACCAAATTGGAAGCTTTCAACTTTATATATAAATGGAGCAGTCACATCATTTGATAAGAAGAGTGAAATTGTCAAAATCAATATACAATACAACATATATAAATAAAATAATGACAAAAGAAAAAAAAGTCAATGGAATGAAAGAAAATCCAGACTTTATTCGTGGGAGAAATTAGGTCTTGATTGGAGATTTTTACGGTTGAAGTTATTTTCTTTCTTTTGTTTGTTGCCTGGGGGGGGGGAGGGGGCGGATAAGGGTGAATTTAGGCCTTGTTTGATCTTCTTTAAATTTTCTCTTTATAAATTAACTTATTATGATTTGACTGTTGATTTGACAATTCCTCAACAATCACTATACATTTCAAACTTTAATTAAATCTCCACCACTCATTTCAACTCTTTATAAATTCACTTTATAAATTAAAAATTTAAAGAAATTCAAACAAGCCCTTAATCTTTAAAATCTTGTTCTTTGAAACTTTATTTAGATTTCTACCCATTAGTAAAAGAGTCTCTCTTGCCTTGACTGTTCATTGTTTGGTCGGCTTTTCCTTTTTTTTTTTTTTTTTTCCTTCAAATAATTGAATGATTTACCCAAGAAACATTGGCCCCACTGACCACACATGTCTTGCCTCTTTCCATGCGTCTCTTTATCTCTCATCCTATTCCATAGGCATCACTGCATCAGACAAATCAGTATGCTTTACCCCTATTTTTCATTGGTCTGCGTTTCCCTAATTCGTTATGAAATTTGGTTTTAGATTTCTTCCTGGGGTTTCAGGTGCGTTATTCTTAGGTGCAAGAACCCAGTTTTAGAGATTTCATCAATCGATTCTTGTTCGATTTCACGCACGAGTCGGTCTTCAAAATCTCGATATTTGGGGTTCCAGTTTTCTTTCTCTTTCAGCTTCTGTGTGGTTCAGCGTCTCTCTCCGTCTTTTTGGTGATTCATCTCATTTCATTGCAGAAATCACTAGCTGCAACGCCATGGCTTTCTGAAATTTGTTCTGGTTTTTGATATTTTTATTTAGATTTTTGGCTGAATTCATCAGTTTTCAGGTACAGTTTTGGGGGATTATCTTCGTTTGGTCTTTCAGGTAACTTTTTCAGCTACGATTTTCTTGTGAAATTAAATATAAAAAAAACCTATAGAATATAAAGATTTTCTTGTGCTACATCAGAGAAAATTTGATCTTGTTTTCCAATCCTTTTTTCATCCGTTCCATGTAGCTTTTCTCATCTCAAATTGCAAAAGCTTGGATCCAGAATCTGTTTTTATACCAGGGAAATTCGTCATTTTAGCTATGGCGATTTTCTCTTCTCAGATTATATCTCGATTCAATTTCAATCCAGGAAATATCTTCTACGACTCGCTTATATCAGGGTAACCATGTTTGTATACCTGTGAATCTGAACGCATTAAGAAGTATTATTATTTTTCTCAATCTGTGCCTTTAATGCTTCAATTGCATATGATTTTCTTATTTTGTTTGATCTTGTAGGCCACGCAGCTGATTCATCTCCTTCAGAATTTAGAAATTGGAAGCAAAGGACTCTTCTACTCAAATAAGGGTTTGAAAAGGTTACTTTTTGCCTAATTTGTAATTATCCACTGATTTTTTTTAATTTTTTTATCTCGTTGGTTGCTTTTTGAGCTCTCTACATCTCATCTTAGGTATATTTATGTAAGAAAAAAATTTCTAATATGTCTAATTTACCCTACAATGGTTAATCAGTTGGTTTTTGTTTTAGTTTTGTTTTCATCAGGCCTATTAAATTCTATTACTTGCTCATTGATTGTTATTAGATGATGATCATAGCATTTCTATGATTTTTATTAGCCACTGTGTGTCATAAGTGTTTCCATTTGATCAAAGCCTCTGTTCTCTCATGAGATGATTATTTATTTTATTTCCCTAATCTCTAATTATTTTTTGTTTTTCCCAGCTTTTTTACCTTTTTTTCTAATTTATGGTTTTACTATAATTTCTTTCAGTTCATTTGCTTCCTTAGTGTCTAATATTATGTTCTCTACATGGTATAGCCAACTTGAAATTACTCTTATTAATCTGTGTTGGTTTGGTTGTATTACGAAAAGCTAGCGTTAGACACTTGTGCATTTGTTATTCTGAAAAATTTATTTTTTACAAAAAAGCATCTGGAAAACTTAACGACTTACCAATACTTGTGGTGTATATTTAAAGGAAAAGACACTTTGGTTAGTCAAAAGATTATCCAGAAATGGGCCAGATATGAGCAAAGTAATTGATGGATAAGGACAAGATTGATAGAGGAGTTGGGTTGAAGAAAGCTTATATTTCTTTTGGATGGTATTGATGATATGAAAGACTGGTTAAAATCCACAATTATTATTATGAAAATAAAAAGAATGGTTCTAATGCAAGTAGAAACATATCAATAAAGCAAAAATAGACTTCTCATAAATGTTTGCTTATTTCATTAGCTGTAGAATAACAAAAACAAATCCAGCCTCAGTCCTAAAATATATTGGGCTGGCCAGATAAATCATTTTCTCCAATTCCATTCAATATATCTTGACATCTATAATCTATTGAAAGATGCAATGCAACTTGATTTGCAACGCAACAGGCTATGTTAATACCATTTGCCTCTCCGGTTCTCTCTTTTCAGTATATCAACTTGTATAGAAATAGAAAATAAAGAACACAAAATGTGATTCATCATTCATGTAACTAGAAAATGATTGTGAATTTAAAAACAAATACTGGGCAACAAAAGGATTTCAAGATATGTGAGGCCATGTTGAGAAACAATTTAGAGATATTACAGTCTTTCTTGGTCTTAGATTGCTTTAGGTTGTTTCTCTTATTTAGCGGGAAAATGCCACTCTGGATGATGAGATACCTGATAATAGATAAGAACTTCAAGAGATCTACAGAAAGCTAAAAGAAGGGAATGTTCTTTTTTGCCTTCTGTAATCAGCGGTTTGGAAATTTGAATATCTCCATTGTCGTGAGTACCACTAGACTTCGTTGATGTGTATGATTGGTTGAACTTCTTGTGATATGTTCATGTTTTCCTTCCCTTGTAATAATCTACTAATCTTGACTCTTGAGAGTTCTGCCGTTTTTTGTCAACAAAATTTTTGATAGCTGGAAGTTGCCATGAATCCCTCATGGTGCTGCTAGAAATGGCAGCCATTTCCACTACGACATGACATAATGATCTCAAGTAGGACAAGAAGTTTTACTTGTATTCTTGTGAGGTATTTGAAGGCAGATTTTTGGGCTGATACATCGTCCAGGAACTTTCACTTTCTTCCAACGCTCTTCCGACGCATGTGCTAAAGTTCATCCTTTCTACCAGATACTACACACAGCCATGAAATTTGATCTTTGTACTTTTCCCATGATCATATTATTAGTCTTAGAACAGGATATGATAATGGATTTTTTGTTGCAAACTTATGTGGATTTTATTACAAGGATATGATGATGGACTTGGTGAATATCTTTAATTTTGCTTCCTTAATATTGTAAATAATATAGTTTATTAATTAAGTTGGTTTTAGTTTAGTTAATTATAAGCATATATATCCATGGAGGCACATGAATGGTTTATCTATGAAAAAAAACAAATGAGTTTTGAAGCTTAAAATTAATTAGAAGCTTACAATGTATTTGATGTCTCTTTTGGACGAAAAGTCATGCATTAATTGTTCAATTTTGAGTATACGGTGGTGGCTTATTTGGTCAACAAATGTAGTGATGGAATATGTGACCCTATTGGCCCATTTTTTCCTTCGAATGTGCTTGTTGTTTCATAACCCATATTCATTTGTCTACTGTTTTTTCCCCTTTTACTATATTGTTTTAATGTTATTATTATCCATGAGTGGAAAATAATTACTTATTTTGGTACTAAAGCTATGTTTGCTTGCAAATTGTATTTAGATTCCTATTTTTTTTTCAAGCTTTTTTCTTCAGGCAATGTATGTAAATTTATTCGCACTTGCTGAAGACGGAGCAGAAAATAGTGCTCGTGACTGTTCACTTGTTTAAAAAAGAAAGAATGAAACAAGGAATAAGCTTCGACATTCACCTATTTATCTAATAACAACAATCATTTTTACCTTTAAAATTTGGAATAGATTATACGAATTAAGGATAAATACCATATTCTCTTAGAAGATCTCCAGTTTTGATTTTTGCTTAAAAACCATTTACTACGTTAAAGGAAATGATAATTGAAAAATATATAATCAAATGAATACCGTTTCAAGTCCTTATCAATTAGAAAAACGTTGTAATTGCATTATTAAACAGAAGCATATTTCTATAAATTATTTTGACACTTACAATCATTCTTAGAGAACTCTTTTTTATTATTAATTCCCCAAATCTCTTTTACAAATGTAACAAACATCGTGCAACGCATGAGACTTAACTAGTAGTTATAAAAAGTTGATTTTTTAAGAGGATGTGTAGTGAGGATATAAAGAAAAAATATTAGAAAGTATAAAATTTTCTTTTTTTTTATGGAGGCTATACTTTTGATTATGGTTTGACTTGTTGATCAATGCTACTATTCATTTATTATTATGTTACTTTCAAGAATTTTATTTTGCCTACACGTATGTATGTTATTATACATGCATGTATATGTGTCAAGTATCTAAACTATAAACGCTTCACACTTGTAGCCTAGATGTGTGTCATGTGTTACACGCATGCATAATAACGTGTATGTGTAGGTAAAATAAAATTCTTGTTGATTGATAATTTAATTTGGACATGATATTTCAGCATATTGGCATAAATGGGATAGCTTAATCATTTTTTAAAAAATTCTTCAGAGCCTATTAGCTCATATATTTCAAAATGACTTTTTCTTATCAGATAGCAAGTGAAGATTTTGAGTAACCTTTGGATTGCAGGCTATATCTTTTGAAGACAAGCCATTTGACGTACTTATTTTGTATGTCACCCCTTTGACATGCATTCATATTAATTTTTCGACGCATGATCATTTTGCTTATCATTTTTTATACATGTAAATTAGGGTTTACAAAATAGTTTAGCGAGTCGAGCTCGACTCGTCGAGCCGTGTTCACACACGACTCGGAGCTTGGCAACCAACTGACAAGTTGAACTCAACTCGACAAGATAAAATTGTGGTCGCACTTGGGCTTAGGCTTTCATTTTTATGAGCGCAGAGCCTGAGCCGGCTCCCAAGTAACTCGTCAGCTCGTCCTTTTGAGAAGCCGCTTGCGAGCAGCTCGCTTGCAGCTTATTAGCACTCGAACTTGCCTCTTAAACAAGCCACGCCGACTTGCCATTTTGAGCTCGTGTTCATGTTCGGGATAGCGTTCGCGTTCGCGCTCTCCTCCTAATGAGCACAAGCCGAACAAAACTTTGCAGAATTATAATGGGAAATAATAATGGGGAAAAGAATGATTGGGTGAGATTATAGCCTCCGTTTGCAAACCACATCTACTTTTAAATAAAAATTAGTTAAATCAACTATATTCACATATTTTATGGGATCACGTATACTGTACAACTCCCCACCATTTAACCCCACTCATTCTCTCTCTCTCTCTCTTACTTCTCATTAAAAAGAGTTCGCAAACTGGCAGATAATGGGAAAGAATAATGGAAAAGATTTCCCTCATTTATCCTTTTATATATAGGAAAATATATTACATTTCTATGGAGTTCATTAGATACCATTTTATGGTGTCCAATAGATTATGTGGCAGGCTCTTATTGGACACACTAAGGGATGAGTCCTCCTCTGTGTCCAATGAGAGCCTGCTACATAATCCATTAGATACCATAAGATGGTGTTCAATGGACTCCATAAAAGAACTAAAAATATATTGACACACAAGATTGTTTGATTTTCATTATAATTTTAGCTACCACTGATATGACAATTTCTTGTTATAATTTAAACATCATAATGAGAATCAAACAAGAGCACACCACTTTTTAATCTTATTACTAGTCCCTAAACCCTTGGTTATTTTTGCATTTGTATCCTTTAACATTTTTGAGATCGGAATTTCCACCATTCTCTATAAATTAGTACTTCTTACCTCACACCCTAATTTGTATCCAAAATTTTCTATGAGACTACTTTCAAACGATCAACGAAAATAAATAATTGGACTTAAATTTTTTATTATGTTTTAACTGATTTAATAAATTAATTTTTTTGCATAGGAAGGCTTTATCGAATGTTTTAACTGATTTAATAAATTAATCTTTTGCACAGAAAGGCTTTATCGAATACAAGTTATTATGCTAGTTAATTCAAATTTGAGAAGAAAAAGATGATGAGAAAAGCTAGGATCATAAATATAATAATTAGTAAAAGCTAAGGTCATATATGCAATTAAAATGTAGTGTGATTAGAAAAAAAGTGTGGTGTCAATATAATCTCATTTATTATATGTTAGTGATTATAATAACGATGATTTAAGAGAAATTTGATGTTCTCATTTTTAATACAAAAAAGACGCAATATTGGCATTTAAAAAAAAAAAGAATACACTCAATATTGTTTTAATTTTTTCTTAAAGTTTTTTATTTTTAGAAACGCTTTTCCAGAAGCATAAGTGTCAAGTTTTCAATATTTTTAAAAGGGACAATTTTTAAAATGGCCAAATTTGAAAAAGCAAGTTCAAATATGGCCTATTTAAAAAACTTGTGCAAAAATGGTCATGTTTTGAATAAAATTACATTATTGCTCTAAAGCAATAATTTTTCTTTTTTCTTTCCTTAAAATACGAAAGATGGGTAATGATTATCGCATAAAAAAGTAAAAAAATATGTCATTCTATACAATTTATCCGTATATCTCTACAATTACAATTATAGACAAAAGAAGCAAAAAGTATGACATTTTATATAATTTATCTGTATATCTCTACAATTACAATGATGAGTGTCGATTCTCAACACTACAATTTGATAAAAAAAATGTCCATACAATTTATCGGTATATCTTGACATTTAATCGTGATAATTCTTGACGGTTACGTCTTTGTGGAACCACTCTTACATTGCATTCTATATAGTTGAATTGTACATCTCGACAATAATATGCTATAAATCTAGTCAGTTTCCTTTCACGTCAAAAAAGAAAAATCTACACAGCTGGCTCTCCTCGGTATATGTGAGTCTTCTTAGATGTAATAGCACGTTCGTGAGGCAGAGAAGAAGCCTGCAACACAATGTCAAAAGACTTCTCCATTGAATGCTGAGTTGCAGTTAAAAATGGATGGTTAGAGGTTGTAACAATGTAAGTATGGCTTGTCTAGAATGCCAGAAGGGTCTCCTGGAGTTACAGCGGATTTCTAGAGGAACAGCCGGTCAAAACTGCCTGCACTTGCTGGCCACACGCCTCAGGCGCAGACGAATTCCCATCGTAGACCAATGCAGTCAGCTTCGTCTCGCCTTTCTGAGCAACTTTCCCTTCTGCACCGACGTTGAATTCTTGCCCTATCGCTACAAATTTGATGATGAACGTGTGAAGCAAGTCTTGATTTTGTGTTTCTTCAATTCTGAAATTCTCTGTCCGTGGGTTGTTTAGGCGTCGTTTAGCAGGTATTAAGGAAGATTTTGATGGGTTCAATTGCTTGGATTGGTGCCAAGATAAAGAGATCAAAGAATTAAGGCTTTTAGAAACCCCAATGAAATTATGTTTGATTTTTGCTAATCTATCAATGTCCATCGAAAATTGCCTCAAGGGAATTGTAGAGGAGTGCGAGATGAGTCTTTTGTTGGGTGAAAGAGCCTCAGAAACATCTAGAGCAAGGATGTCATCCTTGATTTAAAATTCTCCAGTGAGCAGTGGGAGAGGAGGAAGGGCATAAGGGAACGTCAGTGATGAAACATAATTGAAGAATCGATTAACCGCTCATTTTCCCAATAACAAGTTTTTTTTTTACCCGTGAGTTGCACGAGTAGAGTTATAGTGTACATTCTTATTAAAGTAAATGTAAGTATTTTTTTGACATAATATAATAAATAAAATACAATATACCAATTGCGTTGTATAAAATTATGAATTAATATGCGAAATTACAAATCATCGTTGGATATTTATTTGTAGTAAAATGCTTGAGTATTGAGCATAAATTTGGTTGCATAACTGATTCTATAATTTTGGGTCTTTTGCAAACACGTCATGTAAGTTTACACGTCTAACCTATTTAAAGTTGTAATAATTAGTAATCAAATGATTGAATTACAATCAACTATTAAAACCATGAGTCTAGCATCTCACATGTGCATTGTACGGGAGACTAATTTAAAAAAATAAATAATAATGAACAATAAATATTAAATAGATACGTGCTATCAGATTTGCATAACAATCAGTAAATATACAATTTTGATTTAGTATTTTACGTGTTAAATTAATGTTCTATTAATAATATATTTATAGTTACACTCTTATTTACTCGATTAATGCTTTACTATATTTTACTTTTAAATAATCTAACTTATTTAATATTATTAGTTAACAGTCTAATAATACATATCAGACATGTATATTCTTGTATTCCCATGATACTCATTCAGATAAAAATTTTCATACCCATAAGAAAATACCCTAGACATATCCCGTCTAACCGGATAATACCTCGTTTCCCTACATACCCTTTTAACTGGGTGATATTTTATTTTATTTTGTGCAAGTACCTATAATATCACGTTATTATTTTAGTTTAGCAAATAACAAATATAATCCTTAAAAAAGTAACATGATTTTATAATAACAATCGTTAGAGGCGTAATGATTATATTGATAAATAAAATATTAAAATTTTCATCCAAAGTTGATATGTTAGTAGTTATGTCCGAAATTAATTATTGCTTTTTATTTTATATATTATATATATTTGAACAAATTTCTAGTATTTTAGAACAATCTGCAAAATAGGAATATACTATGGTACAATTTCAATTTTCATAAATATTAAAAAAATGCAATTAATAATCTTGAAAATGAATATCATATATCCCTAATATACTACTTCATTTGTTTAAATATTCCATTTTAAATAATACTGCTTTAACGATTTGTCGATTAAAATACACATTAAATAGGTTATAAAAGAAAATTAACACTCCAACTATTTTTTTAATAACAGAGTTGACTATATTTTAAGACAGATGAAAAAAGAAAAAGTTGACCAATTTTTTAGGATAGAGGTGGTATGAAAATAATTAAATTTGTACAATTAATAATTAGGAAAGTTTTGTAAGATAATATAGTGAGTTTAATTCAGTTTTAGATTTTCTTTATTAGTACAAATTTTTGTTTTAGGTTTGTATAATTTTATTTGCAGAAATCAAGGAAAGATTTGACGAATATTTTTAAACATACTGCTTAAATACATGTTTAATGTTTTACTAGTTTTTTCACCCGTGCGTTGCATAGGAAATTCACAATTCAGATCGTAAAAGTCTAAAATATAATAACATTTTATGATGTTAACAGTGACATATAATACGCAAGTAGTTTTCTTTAAAATTAATTTCTTATTTTTCTGTGTTAATTTAACTATTATATAATAGCTGAATTAATAGATTATATATATATATATATATTTTTTGGGGTCAATTTTTCAATCGTAGAAAACTTTTTTTTATCAAATCAAAGTAGCTATTACTATAATAGATACTACACTAATCATCGTTGCACGGCAATTGAAACATATGTTAAACAAATAGGATGTCAAGAAAAATAAAATTTTGATCGTAATCACGATTATGATACGCATAAAAATAATTTTAAGAACAATACCACATACACAACAGAATGAACTAATTCAAATTATGAAATACTTCCTTATAGACAATATTAGATATTGCAAACAGAAATCCTAATTGATTATGTTAAGATACTTGATGTACTAAAACAAAGTATGTAAATATCTACACAAAATCCCCCTAAAATCAAACACAGAACTCAATCGTTTAAGGAGTGATAGAAATTAGATAATAGGATGAGTGAAAGAGAAGAAGGAGACTGTGTAGTAATCTTTAGGAGTGGATTGTGTACGATAAGAACGAATAAAAAATGACGGAAAAATGATAGAAATCAGACTTTACCGCATAGGTCACCACAGGAATTATAAAAATGACGGATAAGTCCTTACTAAGTACAATTTAGCTTGGAAAATCGCGGGGAAAATTACTGCTGCACCTCTTATTTAATTGGTACATAGATTTTAATTTAATTTTTAAATCATGTAACTTATTCAATATTATTAGTTACCAATTTAACATTATGTATCAAACGTGTACCGTAGTACATGTACTCGTTTGATATCGATTCAGATAAAAATTTCATACTCATGAGGTTATATCCACTCCACATATTCTTTTAACCATATAATACCTCATTTTATTATGTATTGTCTAACAATAAACAATAAAATCCTTAAAAAACATTGCACAATTTCTTATTTTTACCATGATACATGTATCTGCTCGATATCCATTTATATAAAAATTACATTGTACATATAAAAATATCTAAATTAGGAATATATACATATATATATATATATATAAGATTTTGCTATTCAATTAGACGAAAATTATGATGTCATTCAAAAGATATTATAAAAAAATCCGATAAGGTTGTGTTGTGGATTTTAGAATGTCAGGAATTTTAGGTAGAATTGAGTTCTAATCAAAGAAAAGAATTTGGGGATTTCCATAGAAAAGGATATGACAGGGAGATGTGATAGTTAAAGAAGTATTAACTAGGATGCAAGACAAATCGGCTATAAAGATTTTAATAATAATAGAAGGCATAAAGATTTTACATACTATCGCTTGCCCTATTCTCTCCAGAGAATTAGGGTTTCTTCCTACCTTTGTGTGGCTCGAGTTTTTTTTCTCTTTTTCTTTGCGGACGACGATCTCAGGTACGGACTGCGACGGGGCTATTCAACACTTTGTTTGACGTTCATCAAGCGATGGACCTGGATGAGATTCAACAACTTTGTAAGCGTTTACGGTTGGATGAGACGGATGACCTAGCGATGAAAGTCTCACAGAAGGCGAGTAATGAAGGGTTGGAATCGATAAAGTTCATGTTGGTGAGGAAAGTTTTTGGGACGATAAATGGCGAGTCCTAAGGAATATGTGGCAGGCTTTCAAATCAGTTCCGAGTTGAGCAGAAGGGGACAACCAACATTTTCTTATTTCAATTTGACTCTGTGGAAGACAAGAAACGGGTTATGTTGGAAGGGGGCTTTACAACAATCAATTTTTGTCCCTTCAAAACCCTACTAGGGAGATCGGAATGGGGAGACATGGATTTTAGCAATGTGCAATTTTGGGTTCATGCAGTCAATTTCTCATTGATATGTTTGACGGATCAGATTATGCATGCTATTTGTGGACAACTTGGAGATATGGAGAAGGTTGACATCGAGCATATCATTCCACAAGTACATGTAGCTATGGACATACAACAGGCCCTATGGTATGGATTTAAAATCTCTCTTGAAGCCATGCAAAAAGATGTATGGTTTTTGTTGCAATATGAAAGATTACCTGATTTTTGTTTTCATTGTGGACTCATCGGCCCTCGTATCCATGAATGCGAGGAAGTTGGGGTGGTAGGAATGAGGATTGCAAGTTTGAGGATTGGCTAAGGGCTTCACAAGCTTTTAGAAAATAGTCTTTCAGAGGCAACAGTAGGGTTTCAGAGGGTTCGGATAGAGAAATGGATATTGTTCATAAAGGGCAAGCAGTTGGTGGAGATAGAATTTCATCAAATGTCCAGAAGAGTTTGGTGAGAATTAAGGGGATAATGGACATAGGGAGGAAGGAGGATAATCTGAGTGTGGTGAACCGGGTGGTTGTGGATGATTCTAGTGAGGCGACAAAGGAAGACTTACATATTGATTACATGAAAGGTTTAAAAGAGGTTCGTGTTGTAGGGGTTGGGGATGATACTGGGGAGTTAAAGAAGTGGAAGTGGAAGTGGGGGTCGTGGATGGAAAATAGAGAGAGGATGAAGGAGAGAGCCTTTGAGCAAACCAAGGGGAAGAATATTATTAAAAAAACTTGGAAGAGAAAGCAAATGGTGAGAGGTTCTCTTTTGAAGCAGTTGGTGGTAGATGCAAAAGGAATAGGGAGGAAGAGAGTTAGTTTGCGGGGAAAGATGAATGTGGGCGTGAGAAGATTGAAAAAATAAGCAAGGGAAAAAAGGCATATTGAATTTGGAGCTTAGAAGAGAAGCTACGGGTGGAACGGAGCATGTTATGGCTGAAACAAATTTGGAAGCGGTGAGTCCTGCTCCGCAGGACCGCCGGACGCAATGAATATCTTAAGTTGGAATGTCTGGGGGTAAAGAAATCCCGGAACATTCGCCTCGTTACGAACTTTTGTTCATGAACATTCCCCTGGTTTAGTCTTCTTGTATGAGACTAGCAAAATGTTTGCCAACACACTCGGATTATAATTTGGATTATAATCCGCCACAAGGCATCATTTTATTGGTTTCACTTCCGATCTAAAAAGTCAAAAAGTAAAAGTCAAGTTGCAATCTTTTACTTTTTACAAAAAGTAACCAATAAAATGATGACACGTAGTAGATTATAATCTGGATTATAATCCGGATAGTTGCCAAACACTTGTAGGCTATCTGGAGCAAGGGTAGAAAATATTCAGGTGTCACTTGGATTTCGTGTATGTTTAGTGGTGGATAGTAGAGGCTTGAGTGGTGGGTTGATGCTTTTGTGGGATAAGGAGGTGAAGATTGTTGTGAAATCTTATTCCTCTGGACACATTGATGCACTGGTGCGCAATAAAGATGGCACAGCATGGAAAGTCATAGGTTTTTATGGTAATTCTAAGCTAGTTGATCATGATGCATCTTGGAAACTACTTAGTCGACTTTGGGACGACTGGAACAGCCTTAGGTGTGTATTGGAGATTTTAACAAAACTATGTTCATGAGGGAAAGGAGGGGTAGTGAGTATCGGCCAGCTAGTGTAATAGAGAAATTTCCAGAGGTATTAAGTGAGTGTTTTTTACATGACGTGGGGTTCATATGGCGGAGATGACTTGGAATAATAAGAGAGCTGGTCTGGCACATATTAAAGCACGCTTAGATAGGGCTGTTTGTAGTATCTCATGAAGGGGCTGGTTTCCATTAGCTATTGTAGAGAATTTGGCTTATTCAAAATGTGATCATCGGCCAATTCTATTGAGGACGGCAGGGCCAGCAGTGTGATGATGGTGAAATCATAGGGTCAAACCTTTCAATATGAGCCGCATTGGGTTAGGGAAGAGGACTATAGGGTGATTACGGCAAGAGTTACTAGTGGCTGGGCTGCTGGGAGGGAGGGAGCTGATCCTTTCGGTTGTATCAATGGGAAATTGGCCATTTGTAGCGTGAAGTTAAAGGAGTGGCATGACTCCAAATTTAGAGGGACGGATCGAGCTTTGGCCGCACTTGAGAAGAAAAAAAATGGGCTGTTGAGTGGGGCTGACCCTGGAAATTATATGGCTTATGTTTGAATTTTGGAGAAGGAAATAGAGTGTATTTAGAGGAGGAAGGAAAGTCATTGGAGACAGCGTGCAAAAACTGACTGGTTCCAAGATAGGGATAGCAACATAAAATTCTTCCATGCAAAGGCCATGGACCGGAAGAAGAAAAATACCATTAAGAGGCTACTTGGCAGGGATGGACAGTGGATTTCAGAAGAAGAGCATTTAGTCAGTCACGATGAAAGCTTCTATAAAAGTTTATTCAATAGTGAGAAGCCATCAGAGGATGATTTTTTAAAGGGGACAGATTGCATTGGCTGTGTGTTATCAGATGTGGATATACAGACTCTTTAACAGGTTTTTACTGGATGCTCTGTTCAGTATGGGACCATATAAGGCACCAGGGGTGGATGGTTTCCATGCCTCCTTTTATCAAACACATTGGGGAGGATTTAAAAGGTTTTATCTCTTCTGTTTGTCTTAATGTTTTAAATAGTGGCAGTTCAGTAGAGTCTCTACAATTGTTCTTATCCCTAAAAAGTTATCCCATGAGCTTGTATCTGACTATAGGCCAATTACTTTATGTAATGTGTTGTACAAAATTATTTCAAAGTGTTTGGTGAACAGACAGAAGCAGGTTCGATTCCCTTTGATTTCTGGCTATCAAAGTGCATTTGTACTGGGAAGACAGATTACAGATAACACTATTATAGCTTTTGAGCCATTACATACATTGGGGAGGAGGAACAATAGGAATAAATGGTTCCTTGCTCTAAAGCTTGATATGAGCAAGGCATATGATCGAGTTGAATGAGGTTTTGTGGCGGCAGTCATGAAGAAGATGGGGTTCCCTATGCGGTGGATTCAGAGTGTGGTGGACTGTATTTCTACTCCAGAGTACAGAGTACACGTTTACAATTAATGGTGCTTACCAAGGGTTTACAAAACCAGAGCGGGGCTTGAGGTAAGGGTGCCCACTGTCACCATACCTTTTCATCTATACGCAGAAGCTTTCTTTTCGCTTATTTCTATGGCAGAAACAAATGGGAATATTCAGGGGCTGAGTTGTACCAGAAACGGACCTATCGTGAGTCATCTATTCTTTGCAGACGACTCAATTCTTTTTGCTATGGTACCTACGCAAGATGTTATGGGAATATTAGAGATTATTGAAACATATGGAATGGCATCAGGATAGAGGGTTAATATAGAGAAAACTTCAATCACGTTCTCACCAAACGTTGGGCAAGAACAGAGGAGGACCATTGGTGATATATTGGGACTCAATGTTATGCGCCAACATGATCGGTATCTTGGTTTTTGGGCTATGGTAGGTAAGAATAAAAAGAGAACCTTTATTGCATTGAAGGAAAGGATTTGGGAAAATATTCATTCTTGGAAGATGGGTTACTGCTCTAGTGCAGAGCGGGAAATTATGGTAAAGATGGTTTTACAAGCAATCCTTATGAATCTATTCGGAATTCCTAATAATTTATATGGAGAAATCAAAAGTATTATATCCAAATTTTGGTGGGGAGCGAAGGGTGACGAAAGGAAGATGACACTGATAAATTGGGATACTATTTGTAGGAGTAAAAATGCGGGTGGAATGAGGTTTCGAAGTATGCAAGATTTTAATCAAAGCCTCATAGTTAAACAAGTGTGGAGGCTTCTCAATGACCCAGACACCATAGTAGGGAAGATTTTGAAAGATAAATATTTTCCGACAACTAGTATCCTGTTGGCTGAAGAAAAGGTATGCGGCTTCTACCTATGGCAAAATTTTTTGTGGCCAAAGAAGACGATAGATAGTGGTAAGAGATGGCGAGTTCGGAGGAGCAACTGGTTGATTGGGCACCCATATATGCGCACATATACTTCGCGGGTTGAAGAAGTAAATTGGGTGAAAGACTTGTGCACAGATCAAGGTAACTGGAATTCCAAGTTAATCAAGAATGTTTTCTTGCCGGTGGACGAAAACCAGAATCTATCTATGCCAGTGGATGAAACTAGTTACAATGATTGCTTGATCTAGAATTTTACCAAAAATGGGTGTTTCAATGTGAAAAGTGGATACCATTTTATACGTAAGAAGAAGAGCCAAGGTGAGGAGGGATCGAGCTCTATGGCAGATAGGGAGTGGAGCAAGCTTTGGTTTATAAACATCTTCCCAAGGAAAAAGCACTCCATATAGAGGCTTATGAATGGTACCATTCTTAGTAACCGCAACTTGGCGAGATGGAGATTGGAGGCACAGGTGAGATGCCCAAGATGTAAAGCCTTTGAGTTAGATTTACATACTTTTGTACACTGTCCTTGGGTGGTAGAATTGTGGAAAAGGCTTGGGTGCTAGGATTACATCAAAGGGCAGTGCCATACGGTGAGAGACTCAACTTTGGGGAGTTTTTATGGACTATATAGAAGCCTGTTCATCTAAGACCTTCAAATTAATTTGTATGGCAGCTTGGGCAATTTGGAAAGATAAGAATCATCTCATGCATGAGGGGTCAAATTCGGATGTGAACTTCGTTAAGGACTCTATATCTAACCTTTTGGAATCTTATCAACGAGTTAATGCTCACGAGGTAACTCTGGAGACAGTTATGAATGGAACTCGGGTGATGGAATGGCGAGTCAAAATGGGTCCTTGCAGGGACTGATCTTATCTACGGATGCAGCTGTGAGGAGTGAGGAAGGTTGGATGAGACTCGGTGGAATAGTCAGGGACGAAAAAGGAACTATAGTGGGTGTCTTTGCATGCCGGAAGAGGGGAATATCGGATTCAACAAGGGTAGAGGTATGTGCAATCAAACAAGGCCTGACTTTCGCAAGCGATAACCATCTAAACATTCCCCCGGGTGGAGACGGACGCTATAGGTGTAGTGCGTAACTTAACTAAAGAGGAACCTTTTACACCAATTACTCCAATTATTTGGGAAGTACGTACTTTACTTGTTGCTAGTGATTGTGGTTCGTGTTGCTATGTCCCTAGAGATAGGAATGTAGTAGCCCACAACCTCGCTAAGCATGCTATTACTTCTGTAACTGATAAGGCTATGCAAACGGGTTTCGGTCCAGGGTTTTTGAAGGACCAAAACCAGACCAAACATCTTCGGTTCGGTCCCAGTCCCGGTTCCAAAAATGGCGAGCCCAAACGGTTTCAGTTTCAGTCCGGGTTCGGGCTCGGGTAATGAATTCGGTTTTTTTTTTTGGGTTTTCCCAGGCTAGTGCAAATTTTTTTCCAAATATTTAGCAATGTAAAAACACATATAAACAAAGTCTAGAACAAACAAATAGGCATGTTGTAAGTATAAAAGATATCCCCAAATGCAATCCTAATGGAGTGAAACTAAGTATCATAATAACGAATAGGCACATATATAAATAAAAATAAGCACACACTTTCTATGCCCATTTAGCAGTAGAGACAACATATGCCATTTAGCACACATTTTCTAAGCAACATTTATAAGCAATAGAAACAGCCTACATAAGTAATTTTGTTTGAATCAATTAATCAAACACCATCAAGGCATGTTTTTTGAGTTCATGGATTTTCATACAATTCACTCCCATTCCTTAAAAACAAACCAAGAATGGCAAACAAGCATGCCCACACTGTAACAACTACCTAGTCCCTTTCTCCATTCAATTCCCATATAAGTTTGCAAGAAAACATAAAGAGAGAAAGTTCATCGTTTGTTCAATTTGAAAATTCGGTTCTATCCCCTACTTTTCAATCAAACTGAACCTAATTCTAAGAATATCATATTTGTTCAATAGTTTACTCTCAGATAAATGACAAATCAACTTTATAAGTTAAAAATAAATAAATAAAAAAATAAAAAATTTCAGATTAGATTGGAAACAATATTTATTTGTGAAAGTTAAGAATAAGTAAACATAATTTCAAATGAAAAAAAAAATCATTCACCAATGCATCTAAAACCCAAAAGAAAATGAAAAAAAATTGTACAAATCTGAACTCTGAAGTTTTAGGCATTTACTTACAGCTACAAATGAGATAAGGGAGTAGTACTGAGCACCGGAGGGCGGAGGGAGCAGGCGAAGGTCCGAGCGCCGAGCACAGCCAAGACTAGTCGTCGAGCGCCAAGCACAGCCAAGAGTAGTCGTCGAGCACCGAGCAGTCGTCTAAGGTGGAGGTCCGAACGTCGAGCACCGAGCAGTTGAGTGAAATGGACGACGGCGGACGAGCACCAAGCACCGGCGGATAGCGGTTGTTGTGGCCTGCGTGTCTGCTGAAATGGAACTTTGAAAGTTTGAAATGAAAATGAAATTAGGGATTAGGGTAAAAATCTGATTCTTCATTCTTGTATGAAAAGTGAAAACCAGTTTCAATTTAATCACTAAAAACAGAAGAAGAAAAATCTAGTCATTCGGTCTTTGATCGAGTTTCCCGATTTTCAAACCAAAACCCAGGACCAGACCAGTCTGGGGCCAAAATAACTCAAAATCAGTTATTTTGGCAAAAAACCCGGACCGAGACAGGCTCGTTCGGTCTGGTTTCTGGCCGGTTCAATTGGTCCCGGTTTTTCTACACGCCCTTACTAACTAATTCATTTTGGATCTTTTCTTTGCCTCTTTTCATCTTCCATTTGTGAGAGACTTTTTGCTAAAGTTAAATGAATGAAATTAGTTTCCCTTAAAAAAAAAAAGGATTTTACATACTATAATTTACTTATTTTGTAACTATAAGCAAAAAACATAGCATGATTTTTGTAAAAATTCTTAAGTCTCTTTACTATAACTTGAAGATAGCAATACAAAAATTATGTTCTTCCTCTCAATTGGGCTAATCAATATTAGAGGAAGTTAATTGTATAAAGTAAAAGAAATTTTTATTTTCGATTCTTATAACTTTTTATTATAATAAAAATTAAAATAGATTGATGAGGGTTTTTTTGGTGCACGTAGGGGGAAGAAGATGAGGGGAAACATTTATAATTGTTAAGAATGAGATAGTTATTTGTGTCATTTTAATTTTGATATTTTTAGTATATTTGAAAAATTAGTGAGATTAATAAAAAAATGAGTGTCAACATAATTAATCTTTAATTATATATGTTGTTAATTAATAATAATATATTCTTTGAGTGAAAACACGCAAGAATATTAATAAATAAATGAAAATTGTTAACAATTAAAAGAATTGATATAATGCTTTAAAAACACATTACTTTTAATATGTAAGTCACGGGTTCAATCCTTCATTGACTATTACAATTGTAACAATTTTTTATTAAAAGTGACAGTCGGTATGGTATGACATTATAAGCAATTTGATCTATAGAGCTTTAGGCGGGAAACATTTTCTAATTGTATCAGATGAAAGTATAATTATGTCAGATGAAATTTCAATTGTGCTAGAAAAACTGTCATTTAATATATATATATATATAAATAATAAATTTAATTGGTATTAGTATTTTTTTAGGGGCAGTCTAGGAAAATGGAAATTTTTACATAAGTTTAAAAAGAGTATACTTTTGAATTTCCCATATTAATGCAATTTCCTCTTTTTAAAATTGAAGACAATTTTATATTATAGGAAAAATAAACAAGCACAAGCCCCATTTTGTCCCCTTTTTCACACGCGGTTGTGACTTCATTTTTTTTTTCTGGCAACCGTGGATGTGACATTTTAAAAAATAGAAAATTGTAACTTCATCTTTAGTTTTCTATGGAGGCATATAAGGCTCTATACATGAACTCCACTATACAATGAAAAATGACTAACTCACGAAATCACACACGTGATTCATTTTTATTGGTGACAGAGCTCTTTTAAGGTAAAATTAATGTTAATGAAAATATAAGGCAAAAATATAAGGGAGATGGAAATTGCAAGTTTCTAAATGAGAGACTAAACTTAACTCTTATTTTATATTTTCAACTCGATTTTGAGTTTTTTAACCCCTACCATTCATTGAAATTATTTACATGTAGTGAAAGGGGACCAAATATAGATTTTTTACCCAAAGATTAATCTTGCTCTCGGGGAGTCCTATAAGGCTATGCCCTTCCGCAATCTCGATTCTCGAACGCTTTATGGGAAAAACTCTTCCAACTCCTACCCGACTCCAACAACTCGCCCGAGTCATCACTCCCACCAACCGGCCTCGCCGCCAATCTCAAATCAGGCCCGCCGTCAGGGCCCGTCCCTCTCCATCCCCCGAGCCCATTGGGCTCAGACCGGACTCCCCTGAACAGCTGAGGTTAAACAAAAAGAATTCAAAGATGGAGGCCGGTAACTCGGAGCAGCGGCGGCTGCCACTGGCAGAGGTGGTGGCAGACTGTGTCAAGCGGTGGTTCCAGGATACGCTTAAAGAGGCTAAGGCTGGTGACACGGCCATGCAGGTGCTTGTGGGCCAGATGTATTCTAGTGGATATGGTGTCCCCAAAGATGTCCAGAAGGTATTTTGATTCTTTACCCCAATTCTTCCCTGTCTAGGTTAGATGTTTCCTCTTTTATATTGTTAATTTACATGTATATCCAGTTTATATGTTTATTAGTTGTTTTTTGTTCTTTTATGGGCTTCTATATGAGATGTCCCGCGGAGGTGTTGGTGGATAAAATGAGGGAATAATCACAAGTAATAGGTTCAATTTGCGCGAGACTTGGCAATGTCGCAATGATTTACTGATTTAGTCTTAAATAAAATTTCTTCACTTATTTAATCACTTCCTTGTTCCAAGAAGATACTTCACTATTTCTTTTTCGTTTGTCCCAATATAGTCAAAATCTTCCAGCACCACACATATGTGATATGTCGCTGTTATGGCACGAGTTAGATCGTATGGCATAATATGCAGACATGATTTGATGGGTGGTGAGTGGTGACTTGATCGCCTGGTATACTACAAGTTATAGTCCAATTCCTTGTGAATGTAGTTGAGTTCTTAGTTTTCTTATATGCCCTTAATATATATATATATATATATATATATATATTCATTTTCTTCAGCAAGGGTATATTATGATGTATCCTTCAATTTAACTTTTCTAACAATATTAATTAAATTTTCTTAGTTTTCGTGAAGGCGAAATGTGGATTATCTATGTCAGAGAACTAATTGTTATGACTTACATGTCTTCCTTGATAAGTTCACCAGTAAAGAAAGTCACTGGAGTGTGGATTTCTTAGGGTTTTACATGTGAGATTGTGTTTCAAGTGACTACTTATGCTAGATGCATGCACTAGTAGTTTTTTCTATTTGGTATTTAGGGAAGAGCTTGGATAAACAGAGCTTCAAGAAGCAGGTCTTCGGCATGGAAAGTTGGAGATAAGCATCCAGGTATCCCATTTTCTGTTTCTCAATCTGTTAGTTGCAGTAGTTCCATATGTTGCTTTTTTATGTTTATCTTTTACTCTTGATTTAGGTTATAATGTGAGTGACTCAGATTCTGATAACTCCAAGGAACATGCCAAATAGGATAATGAGTGGTTCTTATCGAAAAATGCAATGACACGGTGAGATAATTATCTTCCAGTTTTGGTTGTTATGGTTCCTGTTTAATAAGCTGATTTAGATGTGTTATCCAGCAATATATTTTTTAAGGGTATTTCGTATTTGATTTCCTCAATTATCATATTCCAAAATTATCTGTTTTATCTGTTATCTTGTGCCTACACAGTTTCATTATGTTTTTGGAATTATTCCCGACAACAAGTGGCAATGGTCTGGATAGGTTTAGTCGTCGACTTTGACGGTGCAGCAATAGATAATACCTCTAAACTTCTACTGTAACTTGAAAAGAACAAAATAGGTTGTTAGGAAATCATTTAGTAATGCTTTGTTAGGAAAGATTTTCTGTGATTCAAATCATAAAAAATGAGAGAATCAAGCTGGTGAATTTATAGTTAATACTAGATTAGTTACTATTCTAACTCAGCCTGAACCTAGCTCGCATCAGATATTTGCTAGTGTGAGCATGAAATTAATTAACTACTTGAAGCTTTGAGCTCCTTGTTCTAAGATATGATTACCAAACACACCCGGGATCATCAATATAATTATCAATAGG
>CAVNYN010247603.1:0-90221 GCA_963692815.1 Nyctanthes arbor-tristis
CCATCAAGAACAAGGTCGTAACATATGAAAACTTAAGCAAATCACTTAGAAGCAGATTCGAAGCGCAAAGACAGAGCAAATAGGAGTTACATTGTCCAAGAAAGGTTCCCAATTTGTAGGATGGCAGCCGCTTTGATTTCACCCAAATGACCAAGAAGGATTCCCAATCTGCAAGATGGCAGCGGCTTCGATTTCACCCAAATGAAGAAAGTAGGCCAAAAAAATTAGGAAAAATACAGTGAGACGAGCACCGACCAAGAGACTCGGGGAGAGAAAGCTGTGAGAAAGGGGGTAGGGAGAGAGTTGAGAACTGGAAATATATATATATATATAGAGCTACACAAGGGTTGCAAACAGTAGAATATGGGAGTTGAGAGAGGCGAAGGTGAGGACAAAATGACATCGGGACAAACGTCATGTCATATTTTTTTAATATTATAATATAAATAAATATAGTATAATATAAAAATATAATATAAAATAGTGATATGTATATCGAAGTCGCACATTTAGCTCTTCTTTGATCTTCTTTATCAAAATACAATATAATCTCATTCGTCATTGATTTGACTACTGATTTGACAACTATTTATTTATAACCATAAATTTTAAATTTCTTTTAAATCTACACCACTCATTTCACTCCTTTATAATTTTTTTTTATAAATCAACTACCATAATTTGAATCAAACATGCCCTTAGTGTCCTCTTGCTGGCTTCACATTCATCATTTGCGCCATTATATATTCTCCTACAAGTCTCAGCCGTGTAGAAAAACACCAATGTAAACTTTACACTGGCCCAAGATCAGCAACCAGAAGTGAAGAAAATCAAATACAATCAAGTTTTAGAACAAAAACTTTTCCTTTATAATATCACACCAAATACACTTCAGATTACAGACTATTTAAAGGACTCTTAGAGACTTCTAGTTTCTATAGGAATTGAAACATTGGAAAACAAAAAAACACACAAGTACCAAAGATTGAATCAGCTGAAAATTATTTTGGGAAAGTAAAAGGACGATTCAGCAACTTCAAAAGTAAGCTTTAATGATTTTAACACTCCCCCTTAAAGCAAATTTTTGAAGTGACGCCGAGCTTTCCACGTAATGTCTCAAAAGGACCCTTGGATAGATATTTTGTAAAAATGTTAGCAACATTTTCTTGGCTGCGAACCTCCATTGCATTGATTGTTCCATCCAAAACTTTTCACAAATGAGGTGATGTTCTAGCTCTATATGCTTTGTCACTGCATAAGATTTTTTGCAAGCTTCAATGCGCTTTGATTGTCACCAAGCAGTGTAATTGGTTTATGAATTGGCATATAAATGCCTTGAGCAAGTCTTCGAAGCCAAACACACTCTTGAGCAGCCAATGCCACTGCTTTATTGTAACAACCCGCAAAAATTTAACAATGAATTAAGCGATATGATAATTATTTTGACAATAATTGAATAACTACTTGAATTACATTGTAAGATTACTTAAATTGAATTGAAAGATGACAAGATTGTCCCTTGTGTGACACCCAAAGAAAAAATTGTGGTTCTTAACTAACATGAATCAAAGTATGGTGACTTAATTATAAGACAACACAAAGTAGAAGGATCTTCTGAGAAATAAATGAATGAACCCTATTAAACCACATCACCTTTCCAATGAATGGCGCCGAGTTGTGCCACTTGTCGTGCTCCGATTGGTGGAACTCAAATAGGAATTAAAAACAACTAAATCCTAACTAATATAAATAAGCTAAAAGGTCCTCGAGGTTTTCCAAAAACCATCAACACATCCTATTCTATCTCCCCTCTCCACATGCATCCATATCATATATATGTAAAAGAGAATATTCGTCCAAAAATATTGTCGAAAGGAAAAATACCCTAAAAACCCATCAAATGCTTAGTTTTTCACTTGAAAGAAACTCCTATCTATATACAAGGCGGTTTTAACTTAAGGAACAACTTTGATTGAGGAAATATGAAGACTTTAGAGACACTTTTCTACTTAAAATCATTCAAGGAATCTCTGAGGTGAGTAACTGATATTTTGATTCTCTTTCTTTTGTTCATAAAGCTTTCATTAGATATGCATGGAGTTTTGATGCATCATCATTACGTAAAGAGATTGATTCATTACATTTGAATCACTAGTTAATGCTCTACCCGTATTGTTTTGCTATGTGGTAATCTTTGTGGTATTATGACCTTAATATGTGATCTTGGCCATTTTGAAACATTGAATCTTGTGCACACTACGGGTAGCAGTTTAACTAGTTATAGGGCCCTCTTGTGCATTTAAAAGCTTTGTGCATCCCATGATTTTCTTGAAAATGCATCTCTCAGATAAAAGGTGAATCAAAATATTTTATTGCTTACTGAGTACCTTGTACTCACTCCCCTTTTGTCACGCCCACGCTAATTTTACAATGTTTTTGGATTCTTTTATTAATTTACAAATATCATAGCGGAAGTTTCAATACAAATAACTGGACGGGATGTGCAAAACGGACAAATTTTTCTTTATCTTATCGAGTTTAACATTCTATAAAGTTAATTTCTTAAACTAGCAAGTTGTTAAGGTTTAAAGAATCATTGAAGCTAGATTTTTCAGTAAAAGGCAAAGAATACAAGAAGTTGTATTAATAGAAGTATTTCCTTGATTACCAAAGCAAACAAAATTAATCTAATCAAGACAAATCATTGGGAGGTTATCATACTGTGAGGTAAGTTTTCAATTGACAGAAATATATTTATAGAAATGTGGGCATACTTAAAAAGGCATTAAATTCATAATAGCTTCAAAGATAGGTTTCCACTACATCCAAAACTCTACTCCTGTTCGCGAGCATGCTCTAACTCATGACTTGCCTTACTTTTCAAATATCATATCTTCAATTATCTACTAAAATTATAGAATAAGGGAGTGAGTACAGAGTACTCAGTGAGTAACAAAACCCTTTACTTCTCTTTTCGTTTGAAAGAATCATTTATCAATCAAATCATTGCATGCACAAAGTTTTCAAATGTATAAAAGGGCAATATCACTAGTTAAACTACTACCCGTGGTGCGCGCAAGATTCATATCAATTCAATCATGGCCATGTATAATTAAATGGATCCACATTCGAATCATGGTTGACCCCTACCAGAATCTCAAACAAATCAATTCAAATCAAACACCACACTAATCTTTCCTATCCCCAGATCATTGAATAAGTAATAGTGTAGGAACAATTCAAAACAATTCAATACAAAACGGGTAGAGTAACTAGTGATTCAAATGCAATAAATCAATCTTTCTTTTCAATGTATCAAAATCCATGCTCATTTCATGGAAATCAAAATACATGCTTATCTTATCAAAACTTCATAAATATAGAAAGGGAATCAAAGTATTAGTTACTTACATTTTGATTTCTTAAAGATGATTTTAATAATTCCAATTAGAAAAGTGCCTCTAAAGTCTAGCTATTCCCCAACCAAAGCTAATTTTTAAGTTAGAATCTATCCATATAAGACAAAGAGCCTTTTTTCAATAGATAAATAGGTATTTTAATGGGTTTTAAGGGTAGTTTCTCCACCATTACTAGATTTGGACGAATTTGGCTAAGGGAAATGGTTTGGAAAAGGCTTGGAAGAATTCCCTACCCTTGAGCCCTATTTATAGTTGGCGGATTTAGTTTTTTTTTTTTTTTTATAAATCTTTGATTTCCGCCAATCAACTATGACACGTGGCGCAATGTGGCGCCATACACTTGGTGGCAAATTGTTCGGGCAGTCTTTATACTTTGTGTTGCCTTATAATTAAGTCCTGATAGTTCGATTCATACTACTTGAGTCATTTTACTTAACGTGATTTTTAATTAAATGATTATACTTTGAGTTATACCAATCAAGTACTATATTTTCATTTTATGCATCATTTAGGCAATGATCTTTAATCGTATGACATAATTGGTGTAATTTGAGTTGTTATTCAATCACCATCAATCATATAACGTAGCAAACTCAACTATTTATTCGATCATCGTTAAAATACAACTATGGCATTATATTTAATGCCAAACTCGAGTAGAAATCTTTGGATTTTGTAACATAATTGATGCAAACCCAAGTGGTTATTCAATTGCCATCAAATAACATTCACATTGTCAAAATCCATCTTTTAATTCTTGATATTTATTCGAATGGTAAATCTTGTAATCTTTCAATTAATGCAATTCCAACAAGTGTCCAATCATTGTCAAAATGACGATCATGTTGTCAATAATCATATTTTAATTCAATGATTGTTAAAATAACAATCATGTTATCAATAACCCTATTCCAAATTTTAGGCATTTGTTTGAGTAATAGTTTCGTGACTTCACAATTGATGCAATTCAATTCTATAATCTTATAACCTTTTAGTTGATGAAAATCCAATAAGTATTTAATCATCATCAACATAACGATTACATGCTTAAAATTTTCCGGGATGTTACACCTTTCCTTTTCTTCAACCTTGTAGATGACTGAACATAAGATATTGGCCAACCAACCCGGGAGTTGGAGCATGCCCGCGGAGGGAAAATAGAGTTGTGCATGTAGAAAGGAAGTGACCTTTGGAGCTACGAAAATGCACTTTGGCCCACCTCTCTATAGACATATAGATATATATCTTTGTGGCTTGTCATACATAAGACAAGAAACAATTTGTCCTTTTTATATGTCCCGTCCCCACTATTCATGTGAAAGCTTCCGCTAATAATAGATAAAATAGCAGGGCGTGACATTTATACTCTGCTTTGGCTGTTGAAAGTAAGACACAATCTTTTTTTTGTTGCACCAACAAATTGCAGTGTAGTTGCAAACAAAGACATAACCTGATATGGATCTTCAGTCATCAAGATCACCTCCAAAATCTGCATCACTAAATCCTTGAAGTGAAAACTTAGAACCATGTTGATAAAATAGACCATAGTCCAGTGTTGAATTTACATACTTCAGGATATTCTTTGCTGCTTCCAAGTGAGGCTTTTGTGGAGTTTGCGTAAACCGACTTACAAGTCCAACTGAGAATGCAATATCAGGCCTTGTTATGGTTAGATACAGTAGTCATCCAACCAAACTATGATAAGGCTTTGGGTTTGGAAGCAATGATCCTTCTTCACGCTTCAACTTCAGATTAGTTTCCAAAGGTGTTGATCTTCTTTTTTCATTCTCCAATCCAAATTTAGCTACAAGCATTCTTGAGTACCATTTTTGACATACAAAAATCCCTGTCTTCAAATTTTCAACTTCTAAACCCAGAAAGTACCCAAGTTCACTGTCAAAATGAGTTGACAGATCCGTTCTCAACTTTATAGCTTCTCCTTAATCATTACCTGTGTTTTTCATGTCATCGACATATAAAAGAACAACCATGTGTAGCCGTTCATGTTTTTTTACAAACAAACTTGAGTCGGCATTTGAAGAAATATAGCCATAGAATTCTAAATATTCAGCAATTTTTCCATCCCAAGCTCGATAAGCTTGTTTCAATCCGTATAATGCCTTCTTTAATTTGCAAACGAAATCTGGATGCTTGCTATCAACCAGTGTCTGTTCCATGTAGATGTCCTTGTCAAGCTTTCCATAGGAGAATGCACTTTTGACATCGAGTTGCCACAATCTCCACTTATAACAGGCTGCTAACGAGATAAAGGTCCGTATAAAGGTCATTTTAGCCACTAGGCTAAAGGTTTCTTCATAGTTTTCTCCAAAATTTTGTGAAAGACCAGGAGCAACAAGCCTTGCCTTAAATCTGTCCACACTTCCATCAGCCTTTCTTTTTATTTTATAAACCCATTTACAATGAAACAGGTTGAACATCTTTTGGTTTAGGCACAAGATCCCACGTCCCATTTTTCGTAACTGTAGTTATTTCTTCGTCCATGGCTTTTCCCACTCATTTATGCCTAGGGCCTCATCAAAGCTTGAAGGCTCTTTATCATCAAAAGATCCTGCAAAGAAACGAGTGTGCTTGCAAAGTTTTTATCTCTATATCGAGCAGGTTTTGTAATTGTTCTCCTTGGACGCTGATTATTAGACAAAACTTCTATAGGTCCTTGAGAAGAATGACTCCCCCTTTCTCCTTGCACCTCTTCTTCTACTTCTTGTGCAATCTGTTCATAACTATTTGTTGAAGATAAACTTGTTACTTGAAGCTATAAACTCATGTTGATATCATCTGTAGCTTTCTCATGGAGATAGAATGAAGAAACTTCATCAAATACAGCATCTCTTGACACAATGTAAGCATGAGTTTCAGGATCCATACATTTCCAACCCTTCTTCCTTTCATCATATCCAACGAAGATGAATTTTCTTACTTTAGCATCTAATTTTCTTCTTTGTGATTCTGGAACATAAACATAGCAAACTGATCCGAACACGTTGAAGTGTTTCACATTAGGCTTTACTCCATATAACAACTCATATGGAGACTTCATGTTATTTGAAGCAAGTGGAACACGATTTATCACATAAGCAGCGCATGCCATACCCTCTGTCCATAACTCCTTCGGTGAAGATTTTGCATGCAACCAGCTCTTACAAGTTTCTACAAGACGTCTTATTTTTCTTTCTGAAACTCCATTTTGCTGTGGCCTCTTGGCACATGAAAGTTCTCTTTTAATCCCATGTCGTCGACAGAAAACAAAAAAATTCCTCAGATGCAAACTGCCCTCCGTTATCTGTCCTCAACTTCTGAATTTTCCTTCCAAGCAAACCTTCAACAGTTTCTTTAAATGCCTGGAACTTTAAGAATACATCTAATTTTTGTTTTACAAAATTCACCAGTGTAAATCTTGAAAAATCATCGACAAATATCAACATATATTTAAAGCCAGAGTACGAAGGGGTGTTGGTCAGACCCATCAGATCACTGTGAATACATTCAAGCGGAGCAGTGCTTCCTGATGAAGAGTTATCGAATGGAAGACAGTATGCCTTCCCATATTGACATCCTTCACACACTTTTGTGTTGCAAAAATTTGTAAGATATGGCAACCCATCTACCAAGTTCTTTTCCACAATTATTTTCAATTTGGTCATGTTGAGATGAGCAAGACGAGCATGCCATGTGGAAACATTATCATGGCTGCTCATTTTGTTTACATAAGTGGATACAACAAATAAATCATTCAATCTTTTACCAGTATGAATAACATCTACCTTTAGTTCTTTTATATTCTTCGAGAATTTCACATCATTAGGTCCAACATCTACAGCATTTGTAATAGAGAAAAGGTTCTTTTTCATACCTGGAACATGGTAAAACACTCTCAAGTTTAATGGGTCTTTTGTTGTCTTCATTTAGAATAATTGTCCCTTCTTTTCCACTGGATGAGTTGTTATCTGCTGTCACAATTGTATCTCTACTTTTATAGTCGTGAAAGCTTGAGAACTTAGACTCATGGCCCGTCAAGTGATGACCACAACCAGAGTCGAAAATCCAGTTATTTTTAAAATCAATTGAAATGTTACTGCTTGCTGTTTGGGCCATGAAACACTTTCCCCAATTTTCTTCTTCTTCATGACAAGTACCACTCATCTTTGATCCATTTGAACCACTTTCAGCTTCTACCAGATTTCCTTCCCTAATCTTGGCTCAAAAATATTTCCTTATGTGATCGTATTGGTGACATCGATAGCATTGTTTTTCTTTTCTCTTGCCAGGGTCTGAACTATTTCCAAAACGATCTTGTTTGCTCATATCATTTTGTTTACCTTTAGAGAATTTTGTAAACATAGCATTTGCCTCATCATCCCTTACTGATAATCCGGCCATTTGCTTGGCTAGAGATGTTGTGAACAGAGCATTTGCCTCATCATCCTTTACTGATAATCCTGCCATTTGCTTGGCTAGAGACTCTTGAGAAGTTAAAAGATTTTCAAGTCTTCTAGTGAAGGTTGCTGAGCCTACCCTTGAATTGATGTAATGAATGGAATATACTCAAACTTTAATCATCGAATAATATGTCATCTCATTCTTGCTTCAGAAATTGAATCCTCTGGATCTAAAAGTGAAATTTCTGAACACAAGTTCTTTCTTTTGAGGAAGAACTAGGAAATGGAGAGATCGCCTTGTAAAGAATTGCTCAACTCATTCTCCAAAAATTGTAGTAGCGCCAAGTCCTTTTTGTTGAACTGCTTGTCGAGAGTCTTCCATATTTCATTTGCATATTTGCAGCGTATTATATAATCAAACAAACCTGGATAAATTGATCTTTTTAAGATGGATTCTGCCTTTGTGTTCTTTTGCTTCCATTGCTTGATGGCAGTAGCATCTTCTTCATCCTCCAGCGGAGTTACTTCTTATCCAGCAGCAACTTCCCACAAATGCTCACCAACTAGATAGGATTCCATACAAGTCCTCCATACTTTGTAATTAGATTGATTCAACAACTCAATCCCGAGTCCAATATCACGTCCACTTGAGTCCATTCTGGAATGCCAATAGATTTTCTTCACGAAGAGATTTTGATACATGACAACCTCCTTTCTAATGGCTCTGATACCATGTAGAAAAACACGAATGTAAACTTTACACTGGCCCAAGATTAGCAACCAGAAGTGAAGAAAATTAGATACAATCAAGTTCCAGAACAGAAACTTTTCCTTTATAATATCACACCAAATACACTTCAGATTACAGACTATTTAAAGGACTCTTAGAGACTTCTAGTTTCTGCAGTAATTGAAACATCGAAAAACAAAAGAACGCACAAGTACTAAAGATTGAATCAGCAGAAAATTATTATGGGAAAATAAAAGGACAATTCAGCAACTTCAAAAATAAGCTTAAACGATTTTAACAAGCCGGAGGTTTGGCCTGATAACAGGGGAGTTCACCGAGTCCTGGCGCAGTTCAAGAGGATGCCGGAGATGGAACAGAGCAAGAAAATGGTCAATCAGGAGAGTTTTATGCGGCAGCGGATAGCCAAGGCCAGTGAGCAGCTCAAGAAAAGGAAAACAGGGAGAAGGAAATTACCCAGGTTATGTAGCAGTGCTTGACAGGGAAAGGATTGCAGAATTTGATGATGGCTGATTTGAATGATCTTGGGTGGTTGCTTGATCAGAACTTGAAGGAGATTTAATAAGCTCAAAAAGACTTCCCCTGCTCCTCCTCCTCATCCCTCCTCTGTTCAGCAGGTTGTGCCGCCACCTCAGCCGCCAGTGGCAACAGTGGTGCCACCGCCACCACCGCAGGTGATGGCTGGGAATTTGCATGTGCAGGAGCAGATACCGGCAGTGGATTTAACAACAATGGAGGCTATGCAAAGGCCACAGTGGTTTACAGATTGGACGAATATTAATCTGAGTGATCAAAGTCATGAGCAAATGAGTTCTTTTGGATATCATGATGAAATGATGCTGCCATTTAGTGATGATAATCTCCATACAATGTGGGTAAATTCCTTCTTCCCTTGACATGAATTTCTCTGGTTCATCTTCTTCTCCAATCCCAAATTTTTCTTGTTCTTCAATTAGTTTTACCTTTTTTGCTAGCTTATGATGATGATAATATGGACATTTATTATGTATTTTATGTTTCTAAGGATTTTCGTGAACTTTTATTGCTTAATTGTCTTTTGTTTTCGCTTAACAATTCTAAACTCTTTTAGTATTTTATCCTCTCATGTACATATTTTTTTGACGGAATATAATACTCTATCCTTGGCTGGGCTTTTTGAGTTCGGGGGGAAAAAATGAAAAAAAAAAAAAAAAGAGACTCTTAGGAGTAGTTTATTTATGAGTTTATGTTTTCATAGTGCCTTACATGTTATGCTGGTAATCATGACTGCTTTTGACAGTCAAAATTAAACATGAATATGCTTGGTTGATATTTTGTGAATGTTTTATCTGCTTAGAAGAACTTTAGAAAGCATAAGATGGATTCCTAGTGTTGAAGCTCTCTTATGAACTGTAGAAATAAGAGCTGAAATTAATATTCCAAATTAATATTCCCTAAATTGTATTTTTTTCCCTCCAGTTTTCAAGTCGAGTCTTGAAATAGTAAGTACTCTGAAGGCGGGTCTGATATTTTCAGGGGCTCTAAGCAAGTTTTAGGCAGAAACTTATTGGGGCTTTCAGTTAAAACTTATATAACAAAAATTAAATTGTGGAAAATATTTTAAAAATTAAAGATAAATAAATGAATATATATAATAGTCAATATGAATTCAGCCGATGATGATTAGTTATATTTAACCATTAATTTTTTCTCCATAATCAACTAAGTAAATGTTACATTTAGAACAATTTTAGGGGGACATGAAAATGAGACATTATTTTGTGACATTCTCATGTGGCACACATTCATTGGGTGATGATTACATGACTACTTTTTCATCATCCAATACAAGTGTATCACATAAAAATGTCATCTAAAAATGTCCCCCTAGAATTTCTCTTACATTTAAGCATTCTATTTTATTTTATATTCAAAATATAAATATTTGAACTTTTAGTAATGAGATTTTTTAATTTTAGGGCTCTTTTGTTAGGAGGGGCCTTGAGCAACTGCTTTGAAGGCCTATACTTGCTTCGGAGTACTCTGCTCATATATTCGAATTTGCCAAAAACTTATATCACAAGATCTACAGTTTCCAATATTTTCAACGTAGTAATTTCTTGATTTCACCGATCAATAACTTTACTATTTTCTTCCTTTAAAAGAGATAGATATCATGACAACATGATCATTAGAAGAAACTTTTTCAACATTATTGACACGAACCATTATTATTTGAGATTTGTTAGGCATAATATAATATAATTATTAAGACCTTAACTACTGACTGTAAGGGAGGTTTTCTACTTATGAACTCAAAAAACGCACATATACATATGTCATTCTATCCTTCTCCTAATCTCTTTATAAATCTTCATTCCTCTCTAATTTTTCAAAATAATCTTCTTTTCTTCCACTCTTCTATTCTTACGGTCAGAACCCACTGTATAACAATATACCAATTCTCCGCAAGGAAATTGTAGCTCTTTGTACTGTCACTAAAAATTTAAAGGTCGCGTCACACTTTAAAAAGAACGGAATGTAATGTGTTTGAAAAAGAATGGCATGCAATATACTATAAGACAAAATAAAGAAGCATCATAGGAAGGTATCAATTATTACTAGGTGAAGTTTAATTGAAGAGAGTTGTAGGGTTGAGGATTGGTCTCCTTGTCTTGTTTTTGACTGGATATATTCTCCAATTACATGCACTTTTGCATAGGGTTCCAAAATTTTTACTGTTCGGTCTTGAATCTGCAACTACAATAACTTCAAAATGCAAATTGGCATTTCAACTTGCACCACCCCAAAAAAATAAATGACTTTATACTGTTGTCAAAAAGTTATTTCGGGTCGTCAAAAAAAAATTTTCAAGTTAATATTATATATATATTTACGGCGTTTTAAAGGAAAATGTAAAGATTAAGCTACGCAATGGAGTGCGTATAATATATTAGGTTAGAAAATATAAACAAAAGATGAAATTAATTAATAAATTAAAAGCAAAAGCATACTACTAATTAAAGAAAACATAAAGTAGTGTTGTTGAAAGAATTGGGAGAATAATGATAGGGTGCCTTTGTGGTGTATTTGCAGATTTGCTATAATTTCTTGTGATCTATAAAATCCAATATTCAGATGGAGTTCCAACCAAACCCCACTTTTCTCAAAAGCGAAGAAACCTATCATTCAAACAAAAGAAATTAATTATACATGCATAATAGTACTATTCTTGTACTCACCAGTACAAGGTTGGGTATCGATGCGTTTAACTCGATTTTTGCCCTTGAACTGGCTGATTATTCAGGACTTATCTTCTTTGTAATTTAAATTAAAAGTTATTTCTTTTCGAAGACGTGTGGTCGATTAGTGTTGATAATTTGACAAAAATATATAATTTTGATTATGTATACAGCTGCATCTAGATTCTAGAGTCTAAGGTAGGGTCTTAACATGCATCTTTGGTTTAATGTCTTTTGTTTCATTTTAAGTTGGAAAATGTTTGGCATATTTTAAGGCTAATTATAGAATAAGAAACTCTTATTCACTGATATTACGTGCAAGAATAATAGTTTTATTAGAACAATTACTAAATAAATAATCAACACATAAAATACTTGGACTACTCTTCTTAATGGGCTAACTTTTTTTTTTTTTTTTTAAGATGGAACCAGAAGTCTATAGTATCAGAGTTACAAATACTACAAACGAGTCTGTAAGCTCCTCGGATTAATTTCTTCTTCTTTCAAGAGCATTGTGCTTCTTTTGCTCAACAAACCACTACATATCTTGTGGGGCGTATTAAGCGACAAAATTCTTACGTCAATAACATACTAAATAAATAACGAATTAGGCCAATTTTAAGATAAACCCAAATCTAATACGTTTCTGTCCTCAGTGACTCTAAGCCTACCAACACCACCAATTATTTGCAGCTATTGAGATATTTTGAGGGTAACTTTAAACAAAAATCTGTACACTAATTAGGCCTTTGTTCAGAGGGATCTGCAGCAAAAGAAGAACCCAGTAGCCGGTGTACACATTTTTAGAGGACATTACACTTTGGATACAGCTGGAGGGTACGTGTATGAGCAAGTGTCTTTTAGCCTAATTAAAGAAGCTAACTAGCCAGAGGCATTTTCAGGTAATAAGAGACTGCGGTTAAGTGGAGAGAGGAAAGAAGAAATGAATCCCCAAAATATAATTATTATTGTTAGTATGGGGTTTATCATGTAACATCCCTTCCCTTTATTTTTAGTTATAATGAAATTGTTATTGATATATATATATATATATATCACTTATATGCCGCCTGTTGTTAGTGGACCCACACTTTCCCCCTCCTTCGTTACTCCTTAGCCCACTTTCAGGCTTCCTATAGAGCCCTATCGTGGGCTATGTATCATCTCTATAATGTGCATTATTATTGGAGGCACTCTATACATATTTCTGAGGTGTAATTTGCATGGGCTGTTTCCAGGTGTAAAAGAGAAGTGTTAATGTATATCATTTATATTACACCAAACAATATTCATGCATGAAGATGAAGAATTCAAAGTGGGGGGAAGAAAAAAAGAATGTTTTGAGCACAAAATATAGAAATCAAAGCTTAAATTTTATTCATTCATAATGTTATTAATTTGTAATTCACAATTTAACTAGAACCATCTTCTAAAGACTAATAATTATTAAACAAATTACAATCAACACATAATGAACTTTGATGGAGGTGATTAACAATATATTTTAGGTCACAATTGCCGATATCAGGAGTCTACATTTTTCCACTTTTGCGTAGTTGAAGAGATGTAAGCAGAAGCCTTCTTGTCGATTCTCGGATCAGCCACCCACCGGCCTCGATCCTGATCACTAGGCCACACTTTGCAAGCGCTAGCCTTCATCGTATCATAGCTCGTTTCTTCGGCTTCCCTTCGAGACCTTGAAGAGCTTTTGCCCCTGAAGATGTTGAAAAGAGAGCAACCAGAAGACTTCTTCTTTCCTGCCATATAATAATAGTAATTAAGATAATGACCTAGGAGGGTTTTTGAAGGGATTAAGAATTATATTTGAGATGGATGTTTTTGATTTTCCTATGGCTGCGAGGTCGAGGTATTTATAGTAAGTAGTAGGTGGGAGGAAGAAAATCGGGATCTCAAGGGTGGAGAATCTAGAGAGTTGATCTAGTTGATGGCTGAGATTAAATGAAATGAAATTGCACATTCTGCTAGTAAAATCTTAGGCAAGGAACATGTATTATGGACCGCAGCTTCCAAAGTTGGCCAAACATGCTTAATGGGATTCTTGTATTCAGATCGAAATTCCAGTCCACATATATTTTCAAAAGCCCCTAAAATTATTGACTTTTTTATTTCAAATCAAAATGACTAAATGTTTGTAATAAGAAATATTATGGATATATAAGGTCTATAAACGTTAAATTTGAATTTTTGGTCATATGTATATAAAGTTTTCTAGATTTACATCTTATACCAAGAGTATTGTTAGGAAGCATCTTTGAAAGAATCGTTGCTTTAGAGCCGAGCTCTTACTAACGACCGTTTTCATCGCTATAAAGAAGTAAAAAGTTATAATGACGATTTATACCACCGACAACAATTTTATGATCATTTTGTTATTATGAGATTGTAATTAATTGGACGAAATAAAGAATTAATCTTGGGGAAAAATCAAATACATGAGTTGAACAAAGCTTGTTGCCATCATCTATATACTTTGAGAAGGCTAATTAAGCATAACAAAGCTAGGGGTGCCAGTCAATAAGTTAAAGTTAAAACGAGACTATGCATCAATAAATATGCAACACGCAAATTTTTGCGCTACACTTAAAAGTGACAAACCTAGTAACATATACACAATTGAGTTGTACACACGGTAACAAAAGGTGATTTAGAGGGGGGAAAAAGGAAGGAAGGAAAGAAAGAAAAATAAAGAAGAATCAATAGAAACTTTTAGGGCACTTTTGAATGTTTGAATTCATGAATATAATTGGCTTTCTCATCAACTTTTCATTGAAAGAACATTAAAAAAATGAAATAAAGCTTTAAAAAAATAATTTCTTCGTAGCTTCACACAAATGCATTCAAGCTGTCTTTAACTTTTGGATTCTTGAAAAAAATTCTAACATAATAGCCAGAGGTTGTGTCTCACTCCAACTTGTACTTCAATCTACGGAACTCATAATATTCCCATTTGCTTAAGAATATTGCTATTTATATATATCCAAGTCGTACATTTAGTGTGTTCTTGCTGTCTTCACATTCGTCATTTGATTAATCATAATTACACTGATTATGAGATGATAAAAATGCCTTAACAATTCCGTGTTATCTTGTTACGTGTTAAAAGAATTATCCAAAAATCTATTAATTATGCATGTATGCTTTTAAGGCTCTTATAGATATTTTTCCTTCAAAAAAATATAACATTATGATATTTAAGTTAAAGTTTTGAGTTGTGGGTTTCTTGTTTCTTAGAAAATCTTTGATTAATCATTAGGGTAATCAAGCTAAATTTAATTAATGTTAAGCAAGGATAAAAATAGTAAAAGTTAGTATTAATGTAACATTATATGATGATATTGTAAAATTATTATTATTATTAGATTTTTTTTTTCAAATGTGCATTGCACGGATAGAGTTATAGTGTTGCATTCATATAAAAATTGACGTGTAAGTGTAGACATCATGTTATAAATAAAGTACAATATACTAGCTGTGTTGATGCCAAATTTTGCCTTCAACTCAACAAACGATATTTGTATTTGTGGGAACTAGTGTTCAAATCGGAATGGGAAATAAATGCAAATTAAGGCAAAGAATGTTTGTAACTTTTGAAATAAATAGAAGACTATAAATGTGTAGAGACAAAAGTAGTCAGATTTGGGTGTCCCCCATTTTCCACTTTTGCATACCTCTATTTATAGTATATATTTGCTTATTTGCATCGGGATAATGATTACATGTATTTAATGCTAAACCCATATGGATGACATACATGTCAAATCGGCTGAGATTAATTGTTTACTTTTTGACTAATGGTTACTTAAGTCATGCATGGAGCAGGTGATCATCGCTTCACATTTAATGCTGGTATCCCATCAGCCGTAAGTGATAAGATTTCCTACGTGGGTTCCCATGCTGCTCAACTTGCCATCTCGTTTGGCCGCGGTGCTACGTCGGGTCGTCGCATGGGCGCCCAGACGCCCTGGACCATAGGACCACCAGAGAAGACGCTCGCTTCCTGGTCGCTGAATCAAGTCTCCAAGTTCTCCGGTCGTTAGATCGTTAGGCCGTTGAGTTAGGTGAGGCCTGCTTCCAAGACCCCGTGCCTGTTGACCTTTATTGACCTTCAACCCTATCCGATTTTTGCGGCCTGGTGACTACAAGCTGTATTGTCTAGAATTACGAATTGATATGCGAATTACAAATCATCAACCTATATAGGGTTGTAATAATTAGCAATCAAATGATCGAATCACAATCAATTATAGTAACTACGAGTTTAGTATCTCACTCATGCGTTGTATGGAAAGACTAATTCCAAAAAAAAATTCAATAATAATAAACAATAAAATATTGAACAAATATGTGCCATCGGATTTACATAATAAAAACTAGTAATTAATATAATTTTGATTTAGTATTTGACACGTCAAATTAATTTTTTATTAATAATATATTAATAATTACCCACTTAGGCACTCGATTAATGCTTTACTATATTTTACGTTTATATCATATAACTTATTTAATATTATTATTAACAATCTAATAATACGTATCGGGTATGTACATATTCGTGTTCACTCGATACCCGTTCACATAAAAATTTTCATACATATAAGAAAGTACTCTCCGGACTTACCATTTTAACGGGATAATACATTTTTTCCTCACATACATTTTTAACTGGGTGATACTTCATTTTATTTTGTACAAATATCCATAAATACCACGTTACTATTTTAGTCTAACAAATAACACATAATCTCTAAAAAAGTAGCATACCCGAATAATGATAATTGTTAGAGGCGTAATAATTATATTGATGAATAAAATATTAATATAACAAACTTTTTCATCCAAAATTGATATGTTAATAGTTATATTTGAAATTAATTATTGCTTTTTATTTTATATATATTTGAACAAATTTCTAGCATTTTAGGACTATCTGCAAAATACTATAATTTATTCATTTCGTAACTATGAGCAAAAAAGAAAACGTGATTTTTGTAGAAATTCTTGAGTCAAATAAACTTGAAGATAGCAATATAAAATTATGTTCTTCTTCTCAATTGTGCTAATTAATATTAGAGGAAGTTAATTAATATTCAAATAAAAGAGAAAGAAAAAAATTCACATTCATCGTCTTGGTGAGATTAATAAAAAACGTAGTATCAAAATAATTAGCCTTCAAGTATATATGACACAATTTTTAGGGTTTTTGTGGTGCACGTAGGAAGAAGAAGACTGGAGGGGAAAAACATTAATAATTGTTAAAAATGATATCGTTATTTTTGTCATTTTAATTTTGACCAATTTAGTATATATGTGGTTAATAATAATATTTTCTTTGAGTAAAAACACGCGATAATAGTAATATATAAATAAAAATTATTAACAAATAAAAGAGCTGAAATAATAGTGGTTTAAAAGCTACTCTTAACATATAGGTCATGAGTTTAATCCGTCACCATTACATTTGTAACAATTTTTTTATGAAAAGTGACAGTCGGTATGATATGACATTATAAGCAATTGTGCCAGACAGAACTTTAGAGAGGGAAATATTTTCTAATTGTGCCAGAAAACTGTTGTATTATATATATTATTATATGATATGGTATGATGATATGATTATTATTACTATTACTAATATTACTATTATTATTACTAGATTTTTCACCCCGTGCGACGCACGGGCATAACAACATAAATTAAAAAAAAATTAGGGCAGAAAAGAAAGACGATGCCCGGTTTATTTTCCCAATATAATACTAAATTTGTAAGTTTTTTTCTCTTTTTTTTTTTTTATTTTTGAAGGTAAAAAATTTTTATTTTGATTGTATTTCTAACTATTGATAATTAGAAAATAAATATTAAAATAACTATACTTTAAAATAAAGATAATATAGAATCAGCGATAAATTTTCTGTTAAACTTTTACAAAATATAATATAAGTACCATTAATTAATTTTCACTAAAACAATAGTGGCAATATACAATTTATGTAACTATACTTACCAAAAAAAAAACCAATGAAACTATAGTCCGTCACATTTAACTTTTCATAGATTTAAAATATGTAAAGTAGGCTAATTCGAGAATTTTTTTTCTTTTTTCTGAAAGAATTAATTCGAGAATTATTGAAGCATGCTTTAAAAAAATTTCAAATGTTTATTATAATATTTCTAGTAAGAGTAGTATATGTGTGTATGTGTGAGAGGGGGAAAGAGAGATTCATAATTTTAATTCATATGTGATAAAATAATCAATTGTGGGTAGAGTGATGATAAAAAATAAGTAAAATAAAGTAAATTGTCAAAAAAAAAAAAGAAAAAATTTTTTTTCCACGACACAAGTGGTAGAACAGTAATCCGAACTAAAGTTGCAATTCAAGCCCAAGCACAACACGAAATCCAATTGAAATCTTCGATTGGAACATATCCCTTTTCTTGATTTTTAATTTTAGATCAAGAAAAAAGATTAATTAAGAAAATATAAAAAAATTAATTCAAATATTCTTAACAAAATTAATTCAAATAAAAAATTAAAGATACATGAAGAGTTAAGAAAAAAGTCTTTCATGGGAAACCTAAAAATAGAAGTCATGAAAATGGATTAAGGAAATAAAAAGAAAATTAATTCAAGTCAATAATCAAAAATAAGGGAAGAGAAATATTAGGAGATATTTCTATAGTAAGATTGAAGCCTTAATCGGATGAAGAAGATCGGAATAAGACACGAAAGGAGAAATTAACAGAAATTAGAAGACGGATTAGATAAGTATAAATTTCGAAAAGAAAAAGATAAGGAAGATACAGTGAAGAAAATAACTCACGAAAAAATAAAAAAATATATAATTTTACATATTACATCATCAAAATCCTTATGCAACCATACTATTTACGGGAAAAACTATGTTATACAAACTTCTCTTATTATTAATATATTAATATTGATTGTTGTTGTTGTTGAAAACCTTGACTCTCAAGGATGGAGTCTTGAAACGCTAACGTTACCTCAAATTTACATTGATTTCAATCACGAAGTTTGCAAAGTATTCCTTGCACTCCAGATGTTAGGCAGACTATGTAGTGTGTTAAACTTTCTATAATAATCTTATGTATTTAAAACTAAGAAATTTTGACACAGTATCAAAAAAAGTTTGATCAATCAAGCTTGTCAATTTTATCATATTTGAAGGAAGCACGGAAAGAAACTGCAACCCCGTTAGGCCTTAATGCCGTTTGAGAGATCATTAATCTTTACCTTGATGTACCAATTGTTTGATATACAATTTCTAATTGGCGTAGTTTTTTTAATCTTCTTCATTGTATTGTTCGAATCTTCAGATATCTTAGGTTAAATTTAAGATTACATTGTATACATTCGACTAATTCTATATATCAACAAAGGTAAATATCATCTCCCTTGTACCTCTGTATGAATGTCCAAATAGAATTACCCTACGAATCTATAATGAATAGCAACGACATTGATGAGGCCAAGCTCCATTAATTAAGTTTTGGCAATGGGGAGATGCATCTCACATGAAAATACATGATAGCATAAACTCCTCCGGGTGTTTATTATGTACATATCAGTAAATCCCAAATCAAAAGCCACAATAGTGCATATGAAAACGTTACATAATACAAACACGGGCTACACCCCAAGTTGTCTTAATAGCTACGACCGAGGTCTACATAGCACGTCCTTGCACAAAAGCGCTTCTCATGCAGCTTCGGCAAAACCCACTCGAAGATTGCCAGAGTCAAATACAGTGTGATAAACGCCCATGAAGACATCTCCAAGAATCCTACAAACGCGTGAAAATCTTTAGATATTGGTATGTATACATAAGAAGTGCATTATGACTAGGCTTGTCAAAATGACTCGAGTCAGAAGCTCCGCGAGCTAGCTCATGGCTCGTAGCGCTTTGTTAAGCTCAGGCTCATTGAAAGGTGAGCCAGAGCACGAACACGCCACAGGCGAACGGCTTGTCAAAAGTATGAGCTCACAAGTCGGCTCGGGATCGGCTCGCATTTGCATGAACACATCTCAACGAATTGAGCTCGCCTCACCGAGCCGTTTTGACAAGCCTAATTATGACCATCTTCTGTTAATCGTAAAAAAAGTCGAGAAAATAAATGTGACATACCACAGCGGTCCGCTAGGTGGTGGTACATCCAGGGCCATAAATCCACTGATGCATATAGCCACAGGGCCTTCTCCGATTTTAAGAACATACTGTCGGCAAAGCGACAAAATCTCAGGACAGGAATTTTCTTAACCATTAGGAGAACTGTCAAGCAGAGGATATGGACAAACCTGTTCTGGGGTGAGAGAATAAGCCTTGCCTCCAATGGTAAATGTGACATTCGGCAGGCTTGATAGGGCGTTGCAGTCGATTACAGACTCACCTGCCGGACTAGGTAGGCTCTCACAAAGCTGTCAGAAACATAAAAATCAAATTTTTAAGTTCAGAAAATTTGCACCTACTCATTGGCTATTGTAGAAGATAATTAGCCTAACATCACCTGATTGACATATTCTAGCACTTTTTCTTTTACTTCTTCTTGTTTCAACTGGTTTTGTATCCAAACGACCGCCATTTCACAGGCAGTACACAGGGCACTATCACCGATCGATGCTCCCTCCTTGTTCTCCTTATCGACAACCATTTCAATGTTAGAGCTGCAAAGATCACATAGGAGCAAATAGTTAGGAACAACATTATTACTTGCACGACGAAATCAGATCAGGAATTCAACATCATCTTCAGGGGGCCTAAGTATCCAATTGGCTCCTTTTTATTTAGATTAACAGAACCTAATTAATTCGAAAAATTTTACAAAATCTACTTCAAAGGATTCCGCACCTCACAGACTCAGCTCCGTTTGAGTTGCATAAACCGATTTGGGAACAAACTTTTTTGGGTTGCACCTGCAGGAAAATTTAGTAGTAGTTTTATTTTTCCTCCTTGCAGATTGAAAGTAGGCCAGAAAAGAAAGCAAGGAGGGAGGGGTAAAAGAATAACATACCCCATTTATCAAAAGATCCCATATCATGTCTCCAGATTGACTGGCAATTTCTTTGCATTCCGTGCTCACTACTCCTTCTGCTCCAATGGCATGGTTGATTTGAGTGATAACAGTCTGAAATTCATTAGTAAGGGCAACAATTAATCTAACAAAGCTTAAACCAAAACAATATTATAAAATGATGTAAATGTCAGTTGTAACAGAGGACAAAGAATTAAACCAGGGAGAGAGACGTACGGTTGGACCAACAAGCAAAGACGTTCCAGAATCGACAATAGCAGCACAGCCATCCGCACAAAAACCTGAAGGGGAAAAGGAAAGGAAAGACCAATTTATCAGATGGGTTTTGCACTCATGATTCCGTCTTGTTCTTATTTCAGTAAAGAGTATGATGTAATTAGATCTTAGCTCTACTTAAAGAGTCAAAATGAAGTGACAAGATTGAAAATTTTTCTGTACTTGGGAAGCTGCAGAAATTACCTGTTGATAGATTTCCAACAAGGAAATCCCCCATTTCAATCTGGTAAATGAAATACAAATGTCAAAAGAAGACGAAGAGGAGTGGGAGGCGATATTTAAGTTAATAACTTAAATAATAATAATCTATTTCCAGATACCTGCCAGTAACCTTTTCTCGTCACGGGAACATAGGTATGATTGCCCTTGTAGTGTTTTGGATCAACACCACCAAAGACAATCTCACCACCCTCTTCTGATTCCTCATCACGATTGAGCCAGAAGGAGAATACTGGCTCATCAACAAGATCTTGATCAAGCATGTTGTACCTACAATTTGTCATTAAAAATCAGAGGGCTAGACATTATAGGGTTGATCACAGGAAAAAAGCAAACCACAGAATATAAATCACTCAAATAAATGGATACCAGACTGGCACTTGATCACCAACAGAAATTTCCTGGAGATCAAGCCCAAGTATTCCATCAAATTTGGATAACAAAAAGGTAAGGCCTGGCTCTTTGGTAGCCTCTATAAAAACCTGAAAAAGAAAATTTTAATGTTTGAGTACTGTGATTCTGAAAAACAGAAGAGATAAATTGGCATTGAAGAAATAGTACTAACTTGGTCTTTCACCACCACATCACCAACTCCGACATTATCTTGGCTGAAATATCCAGAAATTGATCCCGTGCCATAATGAATTGAACATTGCTTCCCTGAGTCATGAAAATTTCCATTTCATCAATTCAATATTCTCCCCGTAACCAACAAAGGATATTAGAAGCAAATATGTAACCATACCATTCTTCTTGTATGTACTGGACCTGGTGGCCTTGTACTTGGAATGAAAATAGCAGGAGAGCTGCATGCATATTTAATTTACTAAGCTACTTTACATAAAAATGAGAAGCAAAACTAAATGATAACATAACTGAACTCAGAATAAACTTACAGAGAAATAGCATTTTGAGGAAGGAACCCATAAGTTCGAACTGCCAGTATCAAATACAACAGTGAATTTCTGGGGGGGTGTCCCTATAGTGATCTCTCCATAATATTGAGCATCCAAGTAATTCTTGAGATATACTATATCTTCGCCTGCATCACCTAGTTTGAGCTGCGCTTTCTTTAAACCCATTCCATATTTTCCCTCCAATCTAGCTTTTTTCGCAGCATTAATGCTGGGAAGATCCAGGGGTCGTCTTTTCAGGTTAATTCTCCTTAGGCCATCCGACGAAGGTAGTAAGGAGCATGTTAACGCCAACAAACAGAACACTGCACACAGATAGTTGTGCCTCATCTTGGAAAATTATCTGCTCAAATCATTCAAAAAATCAAGAATCATTCAGCCGCTCTTCCTAGCTAAAGAAAAGATTTCCAAAATCAATTTGAATAGCGTGATAACATGTAAAAGATCCTTGTACAAGCAAGAAACAAGTTGACCATAGTGTCAAATCAACATCTGTCTTGAACAATTCTGTCTTGGTTGTTAGATTCGTCTTCAACGAGTAACATAAACTAGCAATTCAGATCAAAGTGATATGCCTAAAAACATGGCACAATCATGTACGTTCAAATATTTCTGAAATCATTTCCCAGTGCATTCTTTTGACAAAAATGGAGATCGGAAGAGCACAAAAATTTCCAAATGAAACCTTGTCTATAATAACATAGAGTAATCTGATACACAAGAAGTGTTTAACACAATTTATATCAAGAACCAATTAAGTATTACCAGCACTGAAAGAATGGCCAATAATCCTCTTAACTCAGCTGCTCCATAACCAACAAGAAAAAATAGCATACACCAGACTGATCCTAAAAAAAAAACACTTTGCAATAGATAAGGAGAAACTAAAAAGGCCGAAGAAACCCTCTTCGCATCTTAGCCTCTGTTCCATTTCAAGATTTATACACTCACGACTCATCTTGTTCAGTTGTTCTTCATCTTTTGTTAATTCCTTCAGTTTTGTTAGGTTACTGTCACAGACGTTACTCAAAAGTTTTGTCCAAAGATCTGAGCAGAAGATATAACTAGAAAACAGGAGCTACCGAGAGTAGCTGATAACCTTGAACACAGTTAAGAAAAAGCGGAAAACACCAAAAATAAACAAAAAAGACCCACAAAAACCTGCAATCAAAGGAATTTTCCACAGAGATGATCAAGAAAATGATACACAAATATTGAAGTCAAACCTTGATCTTCAGCTGTTACAGAGTGATAACACTGATCTAGCAGAAGATTTGAGATAAAAGAGTCAACACCCTCCTCACAAAAAGGAAACACCAAAGTGATATTCTTGAGGTACAACTGTACAAGAAGAGCTGATATATACTGTATTTTGTCTGCAATGAATTGATTAGTGTGAGGAGAAGGGCCACGTGCGAGTGGAGCGTGTAAGCGTAGGACTCGTAGGTAAGAAATATCATTGGACGTGAAACTGTTTGAAAGAACAAACGCGTGAGTGATTGAGTGAGTGACTGGGTGAGGGTGGACTTTGGGAAGATACCGAGAAATTTCTTAAGAAAGGCGACAAGTGGGCGATTGTGGTAGATCGGACTTTGGATTATTTTCTGGATTTTTTCTATTGGTTAAGTGTTTAGTAGAATTTTGTATAAAAACATCACCTCTCCGACCTCAATCCCCACCCCCAATATTGTGCAGTCACGTAGCAGTTTGAGCTCCATAAAAAAAGAAGTGATGTTTTATAGCCGGACCGGTGCTTAATATGGTTTAGTAATTCTTTTTACGTAGTTTTTATTGTTTTATTGACTTCTTTGCTACCCTTTTCCTTTCCATTTAGGTTTTTATTGCCCTCCCTTTCGCGCCCCGCGACCTGCCAAAATTCCAGGCGAATCGGGTTGGGGCGGGGTTGCAGGCGGATAGGATCAGGATTTCTGACCCGTTTAGCGACGCATTTAGCAATTTTAAATATTTTTTTATTTTTTTCCTTTTTTCTATTTATTTTTAATTATTTTAATTTAAATGGGGTGGGCGGTTTGGGTCGGCCCCGCCCCGCGACCCGATTAGTCTATTTCTGACCTGCATCGTGGAAAAATTTTTACCCCATTCGTTTCGGGGCCACACAGGTTATCGGGCGGGTCGGTTCAAATTAGCATCCCTAATTGTACCCCGTGACACACAAAGTATTTTTGTTTTAAAATAGAAATTTTATGATAATGAGTGATTGAGATTCATGTACGTCCTGTCAAATATATAAATATGATTAATTTAATTAGATTCCATTTTTAAATAAAAATGATGTGTGAACACTTACTAAGACTGTAATTAATCATTTTGTAGAAACTCGTTTAAATCACTTTTATTGTACCACCTGCTAACACTTGTTTCTTTGCATTTTTTTTTAGATAAAAAAAAAGATAAAATAAAAGATCTTGCCCTGATTACTTGTAGCATGCTATTTCTATTACAGGGTAATTACAATTTATAAGAAGAGTTACTTTGTAAATCTTACGTTACCATGGACCCTTGAAATATAATATATATGTATAGATATGCAGAAAGAAACATAATAAAAGAAGTACATACATCTAAGGATTGACTTCCAATCTCTATCATTGACCTCAATTTGTTTCATATTTTAAGTTTCCCCAAATCTGCAGCATCGCAAACTTTCTGAGTCAAGGAAAAAACAAAACTTGAGCCACCAAAATCTGACTCAATAAATGTGCTTAATTAGCATAGGCATTTGGCAATAAAATGATGAGTAGAACGTTCAATTAGATAATCTACTCCTAGGAACTTCTAACACTAAGAAACCCAACATGTAAACGTTAGGAGGGAAAAAGGAAAAAGCTAAACGTTAGGGACCGATTAGGAAAATGAGTCAACATTGAGGACTAATTGCGTCAATTTATCCTATTTCCTAAAAATGATGATAGGCCTGAGATGGAGCCTTTATTTAATTGACCTTGTCAAAGGGGGTATTTATTTAATGGGCCCATCACCAAAATTTTTGAGGCTAAATGACCCTTTCATATATTAAATAGTAAAATTGTAATTGTAATGTCTAAAATATCCTTCCAAGCAAAAATATTGAAATACCCCTTGAAGCAATGTTGAAATTGTAATATCCAAAATATCCTTCCAAGCAAAAATACTGAAATAACTGTCGTTGCCTTTCCTCCAAAATAATTCTTTATTTTCCAGCAATTTCATCTATCTTTGGCTCCAACAACTGCAAATTCATGCTATTAACAGTTGTTGATGTGTACTTTATGATCAAGGGCGAAGCAAATGACCTCCATTATGTAGATTTTTTTAGAAACTTTTGGTGCTTTTGGAAAAAGGTGAAGATATGCGAAGAAATAAGCTATTAGGCATGTATTCTTGCTATTTTTATTGTACAATCATTGTAGTTACCATAATTTTAGTTTTTTTTTGATAAAGAAACTCCAGCCATTATATATCTACCATAACGAATGTACAGTCGTGAAATGCTATGCATAACGATACCACATTAGTTATCTGTTTTTATTTCATGGTTGTTTTGATTCATAGGGTTTCCGTTTTGGCATTTTATTAAAAGTGTAAAGATAGTATATTGACCATAATGACTGTGCAGTCATGGTGTACCATGCGTAACGATACTGCAGTCGTTATTTGTCTTTTTTCTCAACTTTTAGTTAAAATCTCACATCTTTCCCGTGCAAATGAGTAATCATCAATTAAGCACATAATAAAAAACGAAACAGCAGTCGTGCTAGAACACATAAACGATACTTCTATCGTTTTATGCATCTATCATTGTTTAATGAATTTACCTTTATATAATTATGTATCATATATTTTCGAACAAATATTCACTATAATCAACAGCTTAAGGAGTGTTTAAGAGCCTGTCTTTGTGTTTGACACTTGGTTGGACCATTCATTAGGTGTAGAAAATGACACGACTCAACAGTCATTCTTGATTTTAGAAAAAATACTTTAGTTGGTTTAAAGTACATCGACCAATGTTTCAACAGTTACACGGGCACAGAATGAATGAACTCTCGCTCATGATTAATAAAAACAACATTTCAGTTGTGACACGCATCTATCAATGCTTAACTTGACAAACAAATGGTAAAGACCCTAAGGTTTTTTTGAAACCACACCGACACGATTTGAGCATTTTGGCACATTACGATAGTAGTGTCGTACTCTAGTACCAACAATTGTTTCTTGTTTTTGGTTTTTACTCCATGTAGCAATTACCACAATGGTGCATGTTCAGTTAGAGGTTCGGTGCAGTTCATTTTGAAAATGCACAACAACTATGTTCTCGCTTGAAGAAAAAATACAATTGCTTGTATTTGCTTTCTCATACATGTGTTCGTCTATACAATTCATAGCCTCAACTTATCTTATCCTTCCATAATGAATGTTACTATTTCTGACAAGCTATTTTTTGTAGGTTCTTTTAAGCATTCTAGTGGATCATGAAAAAAGTGACGTTGCTTCATAACAAGAATCGTTTCAGGTATCTGTCATCGTGTAAAACGGTCTCTTCATCGAACTAAGTATGTTTGACAACTCAATTTATAAACAACTATATTTATAAAACAATTTATTAACAACCATTTCATAAATAGTTAAGAAATACATTGTTATTTACTCTATGTAGCAATTAGTATAACTGTGTATGTCTAGTCTGTGGAGGCTAGTGTGCCATTTTAGAGATGCTCACGTACATAACATTTCCATTCATAGAAGTTTCGTTGCCCATACTTGTCATTATTGAGGCCATTTGAATCCATTTATTCTCATATTTTTCAGTAGAAAGTAATATCTCTTTCAACATGCTGAGTTATGTATCATGTTTTAAGCGTTTTAGCACATCATGAATGAACTCTCGTTCTTTCATATCTAGTATCGTTTTAAGTATTTGGGTTTCTTTAAATCATTCTTTTTGCAGATTACCTTATTCAATCCACTAAAATGATGAAACTGGTGCAAGTTCAGTCTGTGTAGCCTAGCTTGTCCTTTTAGAAATGCACACGTACGTGACGAATCCCGATGTAGAAGTATCATTTCCCATATTTGTCAATGTTGAGGCCACTTGAATCCATTCATTCATTTACCTCTCAATAGAAGGGAATATATGCTTCAACATGTTGAGCTATGTGTAGTGTTTTAAGCATTTTAACACAACATGATTAAACTATCGTTCCTTCATATTTAGTATAGTTTTGGCTATTCATCTTCCTTTTAATCGTTTTTCAAATCTCAGTGTCGTTTTTTGTTTCATGATATCTATTTAATTTAGTTCGAAAGAATGTGACGGTTAGCAAACACCAAGAACAATCAATGAAGTAAACGACTATTGAGTCGTACCAAGAACCGTTTCTAGTATCGTTTTGACTTTTCATCGCCCTTTAAGTCTTTTTTGTTTCGCTCATTCGTATCTAGTATTGTTTTTGTTTCATTTTGATAGTCACGGGAGCAAAATAGATCGAGTCACAACATGTATAAGATAACGAAACGTGTATCGCGACTACCTATTTGAAAAAATTAACTGTTAGCAAACATTACGAGTAGTCAATGGAGTCGTATGACTGCTCAGTCTCGCAAAAATGAACCAATGAGAAATGTCGTGCCACAAATGAACCAACTAGACATGTATCGTTCTGATCTTTCTCAAAAGACTTAAATGTTAACAAACATTAGGAGCGGTCAATAGAACAAAACGACTGTTTAATCATGACAAATACAAAATAATGAGACATGTATCGTTCTAACCTTTTTCAAAAGACTTAAATCTTAACAAATATAAATGGAGCAAGGCAACTCTCAGTCGTGACAAATACAAAAATAACGAGCCATGTATCGTTCCAATCTTTTTCAAAAGACCAAACTATTAGCAAACATCAAGATCAGTCAATGGAGCAAGGCAACTGCTCAGTTGTGACAAATACAAAATATCAAGACATGCATGGTTTCAACCTTTTTCAATAGGCCAACTGTTAGCAAACATCATAATCAGTTAATGGAGCAAAACGACCTCTCAGTCGTGACAATGACAAAATATGGAGACATGTATCGTTCCAACTTTTTTCAAAAAATAATTAACTGTTAGCAAACATCGTCAATGGGGCAAACGACTGTTCAGTCATGACAAACATGAAATAACGATACATATATCATTCCAATTTTTTTCAAAAAAGACTTAATTGTTAGCAAACACAGGAGCAGTCAATCAAGCAAAACAACTGCTCAATCGTGAAAAATACAAAATAACGAGACATGTATCGTTTCAATCTTTTTCAAAAGACCAAACTGTTAGCAAACATCAAGATCAGTCAATGGAGCAAGGCGACTGCTCAGTTGTGACAAATACAAAATATCAAGACATGTATCGTTTCAATCTTTTTCAAATGACTTAACTTTTAGCAAACATCAGGCGCAATTAATAGAGCAAAACGACTGCTCAGTCATTACAAATACAAAATAACGAGACATGTATTGTTTCAACTTTTTTCAAAAAAGACTTGACTGTTAGCAAACATCGTCAATAGGGTAAAACGACTGTTCAGTCATGATAAACACGAAATAACGAGACATGTATCGTTCTAACTTTTTGTCAAAAAACATTTAATTGTTAGCAAACATCAGGAGCAATCAATGTAGCAAAATGTCTGCTCAGTCGTGACAAATATGAAATAATGAGACATGTATCGTTTCAATCTTTTTTCAAACGACTTAACTTTTAGCAAACATCAGGAGCAATTAATAGAGCAAAATGACTGTTCAGACATGACAAATATGAAATAACGAAACATGTATCGCTCCAACCTTTTTCAAAAGAATTAACTTTTGGCAAACATCAGGAACAGTCAATAGAGCAAAAGGACTGCTCAGTCATGGCAAATATGAAATAACGAGAGATGTATCGTTCTAACATTTTTCAAAAGACTTAAATGTTAACAAACATTAGGAGCAGTCAATAGAGCAAAACGAATGCTCAGTCGTGACAAATACGAAATAACGAGACATGTATCGTTCTATCTTTTTTCAAAAGACTAAAATGTTAACAAATATCAGGAGCAATCAATAGAACAGAACGACTGCTCAGTCATGACATATACAAAATAACGAGACATGTATCGTTCTAATATTTTTCAAAACTCTTAACTGTTAACAAACATTAAAAGCAGTTAATGAAGAAAAATGACGGCTCAATCTTGAGAAAAGGTTAGCACATCAGTTTTTATGTTATCCTATTTTTATTTTTATTTTTATTTTTTTTTGTTATTATGTTAATTTCATCAGTTTCAAAAAAATCAAATGGTTAGCCAAACACCTCTGATTATTATAGGAGCGGAACGACTGTTCAGTCATGACACATATGAAATAATGAAACGTATATCGTTACAGCCTCCAATTTTAAAGTAGCAAAATGACTGTTGAGTCGTGAAGCATATGAAATTATGAAACATGTATCGTTACAACTCGTAAACCAAAATAATCCTAAAATTTTTTCTTTCATTGTGTCTCATTCATCTATTTTAGAGAATCTAAAAGTTAGCAAGAACCTCAAATTGTTAAAGTAACAAAACGACTGTACAGTCGTGAAATATAAGAAATAACGAAATATATATTCTGAAAGACAACTGTTAGCAAATACCAAAAATAGTTGATGTAATCATCATATCCCCTATCAACAAATGTCAAAGACAAAATATTAATACAAAGAAAAAGCGATAGGTACAGGTGATTTTCTAAGATAATATCATCTCACCCTTTACAGAGCTCAAACTGTCACGTGACTGAACAACATTGAGTGTTGGTGAGGTGATATTTTCTTAGCCAGACCGTTGGGTACAGAGATAGTCGAAGAAACGGTTATTATGTAACAATGATAAATTATATTCAATTGAATGGATAGATTTTTTGTACATAGGAGTAACCAGTAAACAAGTTCTTGATCACCAAGACTACAAGTAAAAAGAAAGAATTCACTGAAATTGTAATTACATGGAAGAAATAATTCAAGAAACCGAGAAAGCATCCATAGACATCGGTTACTCACTCCATCTTCATCCTCTTTACTGTTATTGTTGAGGTCGAGAGAGTGGAGGTGATGGCGGCGCATTCTTGGCCCTCCACAGATTCCTTTTCTGGTTAGGTTGTGGTGTCGGAGAGGACGAAGAAGAATATGAAAACAAGTGTGAGATTCACAGAACATTGTTTGGCCATTGGAATGGGTGGGTAATCTGCCTATGAAAATTTCAAACCATTTTTCATATCAAAAAAGGACAAGACAACCTGGGCGTTGTCTATTCATCTGAAAAGTGGGTGAAGAATTGGGGATGAAGGTGAACAGGAACACCATGTTTGGGAATTGAATGTTGAGGATATATTAGTAAATTTGTATTTATATTAATTTTGATTTAAATTTAAAATGAGTTTTTTAGTCAAAGGTCATTGGGCCAATTTTAGTACTTTTGAGGGTCACTTGAGCCAATTCCCGGCCTGAGATTCATTGGATTGACCCAGTTAATCTGCAAGGCTTGGACAAACCATAGTGGGCTTTACCCGGCCCATTACGGCCCAGATAAATGGTAAAAACGAGAAATGATCGGAGAGCTGCATTCAAGTTTCTCTCTTCCTTCCTGAAGATTCTTGTAATGTGATCTGTTTCTGATTAAGTGTTTGTGAAAGGGCTGGGAACGTTTGAAGAGCAAATCAGTGAAGAAATTTCAGGTGGGAATTTCGTATATTCGATTGGAATTTGGTTTCTGCTCTGTTCACTCTTTGCCTTGCAAGTGTTAGATGTAATGTCTCTAAGGTTGATGCTTTCGTATATGATTTTCTAACAAATCTGAAGTTCGTCATTTACAGCTGAAATTCTCGTGGCAGACTCAAATTAAGCGCAGTTTTGGGGAAGAATTGGATATCTTGAAGGGAATAGGAAAATGGCATTGAGGCGCATGCTTGGGTTTTCGGACGGGGAACTTATGCGGTCAGATGCAAAACCCTGCTCCAGATTGATGCGTCAAACTGCTTGCATTTTTAGTGTTGGAGGAGCTTTAGGATTTTGGATCCTCTGTCGCTTGCATTACGGTGTGTCCTTGCTATTTCTTCTTTTTCTCCCTCTTTTATGTCCTCCTCCTACCTGACTCTGCATGTCATTAGGGGAAAGTCTGAGCACCTATTTCATTTTCTCCTTTTTTTCATATCTTTTAGTATTCTTAATTCAATCTTTTTAAAAGCATTGATTGTAGTATAATTTAAATTAACGAGCTTCCAATTGCATTTGAGTTTGATCATAACATTATTGATGCGACATGTGCCCGGACATAAAGAGATAGCCCAGTGGTGTGAATTTGGAATAGAGATAGAAGTATCTTTAGAATGGCATATCGTCATGTGATGTACTGGCTGGATGACAAACTCCCTTTTCTTTATAATGATAATGTTAGTTTCCTACGGTTAATTTGTTATTTGTTATATGTTAGAACTTAAATGGAGAGGCAAATGCCCATCAAACCTTATAGTAAAAGTCGTGACGGAAATAGCAGATCTCACTATCTTTGAATCAAAACAATGCATTTGAGACATCAAACAAATTCAGAAGAACTTGCAAAAAATAGGAGCAAACTTCTGTTTTCCCGTTTCCAAACTCGAAATCTGAAGTGGAATTTACATGTGTCAAAGGATAATACACGGACTAGAAAGTTTAGATCTGATTTAGGAAGGATGTTGATTGATGAGAAAATGTAGCAAAGAGAAAAATATATAAAGTACATATAAAACTTGAGAGGGTTCATATACTGTATGGTGGATTTGTTCGCGGAGCTACTGCAGTAGAACAAGAATAATATGTGAGTGAATCGCAAAACTTGATTGTCAGTCATTGTTCTAATCGTTGAACTCCCTAGGTTCAAAGTAGAATATTCAAAAAGCCTGCAGTGGATAAGTTTCCCTGTGGTAGAAATAGGTTTTCTCTTTTTGGTTGTGTTGTTTGGATATAATTATTGTTCCTTTCTGAAATTTGAAGGGATAGAGTTGTTACATGATTAGTTAAAATACAGTACTAATGGATGACATAAATGATACACGTGAGGGTTTGTCAGGAATGAGTCTCTTCTGCAGACGATCTCAATCATGAACTATGAGGGGATCAGGTTCTGAGATAATTTGGGACAGAATAGAACTTCCTGGGGCTGTCTGCCCTACATGAACCTTAATCAAATCTTACCTCCTGCTCTTATTAAGCTAGTAGTTCAAAAGGCAAAAGCACGCGCATAGTCTTGCAGATCGTTTCTTGGTGAATATTGTTTTCATTCCTAATATAGAACTCATGGCTGAATGCATTCATGTTTCAAGTATTGATTCCTTCTTACTTTATCATGCTCCATAGAGTTTTAATCATCTGGTCTTGATGTTATGCAGGTCCTAGAATCACTGTTCCTCGAAGTCTTAGATGGGCTCTTGTGGAGCCGTCTCCACAAGCACTACCACAGCATTGCTGGTTCGCCTATTTAGCCCAGAATGTGAACCGCAAAATATTGCTGCATATGACAAGAAGAAAATGTAAAGGTTAAATATCACTGCATCTTGATCTTTGAGGCTAGTTCAAGTATTACTTTATCAGAGATCATCTCATATGTGTTATATCATTACAATAAAATTTCTCCTTATTGAATTGTAGTTCAAGTTACTGTCTGTTAATTGTTGATGCTTAAGTGGCATTGTAAAAGACGTACCTTTTTCCCCCTTCTCTCTCTCTCTCTCTCTCTCTCTCTCTCTCTCTCTCTCTATTGACAATTTATGGAAGTTTTCTGTATCTAGTAGCTCAATGATTTATGGAGGAGTTTCTTCAAGTTTTATGACATTTGTCAGGGTGTTCCACTTTTAGTAAGCAATTCTGCCCGGCATTTTCTAATTGCAGCAAATCTGATCCTGAGTTTCTGAATTAGCAGTGATGGTCCCTGTACTTTACTGATCCTGACGAATTAGTACCTGAACTTTCTGATTGCCGTGGATAGGTTACCCACTTCTGAGCAATGGGCCGGGTTTAGTGCCTGTGTCCCATTAAAAAACATAACTACCACCTGACCGTGGCCCAAAATTACATTCCCAACGGGCTGAATCCCCTAGATTGGGTTGGTCTATATCTGTTGAGAACTTAAATGTTTCTGGGTTTGCCCACTTAAATTCTATCCGAGTATAGGCCCATCGTTAATAGATACCACGACATATAGTAAAGAAAAATTTTAAGGAGACATGAAAACGGGATATAAATAAGTGACATTGTATGTGTGACACACTTACATTGGATAATGAAAAAACAATGATGTCATCATCACCCAGTGAATGTGTGCCACATAAGAATGTCACATATTAATGTCATTTTTATATGTCTCTCTAGAATTGCTCTATAGTAAAAGGGTAGTTTTTTTTTTTTTTTTAAATATGAAATACCAAAATAAATTTGTTATTGAAAAATGAATTGTGCTTTGTTATTGCTTTTGTCATCACTGTCACTTCAATGAATTACCAAAATAAATTTGTTATCATGTAATCTAATTTTCATCTAGCGCCAATCGTTTGGCAGCCTAGAATGGTAAACACTGACGTGAATGCAATATAAATAATAGGGTTTTTTTTAAAAGTTTATTGGTTTATTCTAGCACCGGCAAAATTGAAGGGAGAGAAAATGCTTCTATCCTAATTCTTCCAATATATTTGGGGTTTCAAAAAAATTAAAGAAAATAAAGTCTTGTCATAGATGGAAACTATTTATCCATGCAAATAACGGTAAAACTACCAATATCCAATTGGCATTAACTAATTATTATTCAAAAAAGGGCATTAATTAATTAAAAACAAAACTTTCCTAAACCCCTTAATCCAATCCTAAAAAGGATCTCATTATTAACATTATAAATAAATTGTACAACCGCTTTCTTTTCCTCTCACATACATAAATCGCCATTATATCCTTCTGTTTAGTTCAGGTTTCTTTAACCAAATTCATCTTTTAACCCTTGCTACCGGTAAAGATTCACTGAGAAAATATGGACGTGAACTGGATAAAAGCTAGACTTCTTGGATCTGGTTCTTATGGCATTGTGTCTCTGGCGGCCAAATATGACAACTCCGACACTTCGTTTTCCGACATTGCCGCCGTGAAGTCAGCCCCGTTTTCGTTTTCGACCACTCTGAAAAAGGAAGGGAAAGTCCTGCATCAGTTGAGAGGCTGCCCACAAATCATCCAGTGTTTCGGTGAAGACATAAGTATCGAAGACCACAGAGAGGTTTACAATCTTCTTCTCGAATACGCTCCCTGTGGAACCCTTCTTGATCTTATCAAACTCTACTTATTCTCCAGCACCGGAAACATGCCAGAATATCTAGTTTCCCGCTACTGTTACATGCTGCTGAAGGGCTTGTCTCACACTCATCGACAAGGTTTTGTTCATTGCGACTTGAAACCCGATAACATTCTCGTTTTTCCTAGCCACGATGGCATTGTAAAAGAACTCAAGATTGCGGATTTTGGGTTGGCGAAGAGAAGTTCTGACAAAGACAGGTTGGTACCAGGGCCGCCGAATTTCAACCGGGGGACTCTGCTTTATTCTTCCCCTGAATCCGTTTCTTGGGGCATTCACAAGCCGGCTACTGATATATGGTCTCTGGGCTGCATAATGGTGGAGATGATGACAGGAAAAACTATGTGGAATGCTGCGAAATCGAGTCAAGATTTGATTGATGAGATTGTTTTTATAGGACCAAAGACACCGGAAAATATATCGGCTGGGGCAGAGCACTTCTTGCAGAAGTGCTTGGAGAAGAATGAAGAGAAGAGGTGGACTGCTGACATGTTACTAAATCATCCGTTTATCGTCATGCATAATTTCGGATCAAGTTTTGACATTAATGGACTAACTGGTAATAATCCTTTTGGTCCGGGGACTTCGTGGGTTTCGACATTCGGATTGTTCTCAGGTGCTACTGTTCCGGCAAAGATCGAGGAAGCTCCCATCGTCCATTCGGTCCATGAGAAGAAATATCATGAATTAGTGTGTTAATTAGAAGTTCATCTTCAGAGTATGGTTAATAGGGATCATCATCTGACATTACTTCATATTATGTATGGAAAAATTGAAAGAGAGAATTATTGGAAAAGAACTGCTTTATTAATTTTGTTTTGAAGTTACTGGTTGTTGTGATTGGACACTGCGTGAAATATATTGCATGCATCAATTATAGAAAAATTTCAAAGATTTTACTATTTTTTAATCCGTGAAAAAGTTTTATAACCAATTTGTTCGTTCCTTATGAAACCAGGGTCATTACTTCAATCAATCAATTAAAAATGATAAAAATCATCGTCTAATCCCCTGACTATGTTATAATTAATTTGTATGTGTAGGTTGCACCTTGCAATTTGTGTACATACATTACACTTTTATCCATCACTAATTCACGGGTTAGTTGCCCGTCTCTTATGAATTTTCTAGCAAGACAATGGGAGGTTTCACAAATCGTTTAAATTTTGGAAATGAGTAATTATGTCATATAAGACTACTTGATCAGTGCACATGACATCGATCATATATTATAAACTAAAAGAAGTAGTTCATATGTACTTTACTTTCAACTTTATTTAATGTCATGTCATGTGTGTTACCATATAGATTGATACTTAACATCACTAGTATTATATAATATTATTCTTTAAGAACATATATCCATACTTTTTAACCATTTTTATTTCAAAAATACTTGCCTTCTTATTTATTTTTATTATTTAATAATTATTATAAAAATCTATTATAGTTTTGCAGCAGAATAATGGGTAGGAAGTTTCACAAATTATGAATTTTAGAACTTTCTTTTTTTTTTTTTTTCAATTACACAAGGAATGAAGGGGAGGGGTACATTGGAGGGATTTGAACTCGGACAGTCTCGGCAGGGAGTTAAGCCTTTATCCACTAGATAAATACCATAAATTGTGTCTTTAAAAAAAAAAAAGACACGTCAACACTTGTCAAGGGTATTAATGTCCATAAATAAATACCATAAAGTATGGACACCATGACACAACTAGAGGACATGCAAGCGATTGTAACCACCTGCACCAAATGCCTAAGATTGATATTTGAGAGTTTATGCCTTACATTGTAATATGTTAATGTATTTAAAAGTTAAAGAGTTTGGTTGCCATCAAGCAATATGAGTTAATCTTGTTTATTTTGTTTTTCTACTAGTAGTTGCTTGTTTTTTGAGTAGATTCTAGTAGTTAAATTCTTGTTTGTTTGCAAATTCTAGTTTTGGGACAGATTACTAGGAAGATTTTTTGTCATGTCATGTAAACCTACTAGCTTCTAAATGCCGAATATGTTATATGGTTTATTTCAATTATTATTAAAAAGACATTCGGTTTATTTTTGTATTGTTTAAATTAAAAACATGTATTTATTTGCTGTAAATAAGGTAGAACCAGAGGCATGACGGGTGAGGCTTTTACTTTTTAAGGTGACTTGTAATGAACAAAGGGCATCTGATCATGCCAAACAACTTATATATATATATATATATATATATATATATCAATGGTATATATATACTGCCGAGTTCCATTTCGCCACCATACATCGGGCACATTATGGAGGTATATGGGCCATGTGGCGTGCATTGAGGCATGTCACATGCACGCCACATGGGCTATATGACGTCATAACGTACCCGATGTATAGTGTTAGATCAAATGTTATATACTGCCAGCACTATAAATTGTCTCTTTTTTTTTTTTTCTCTTTTCTTTCTTTTATTCTTTTGAATTGATGGGGATAACTTTTATGGTATATTTATTTATGGACATTAATACCCTTATCAAGTTTTTTATTTGGACACTATACACTCAATTAACCGCATTCTGTAACGAAATATGACGAGAAGGGTAGATTGAGCTAAAAAGCTGGAAATTAAGGGAAAAAATTGATATGTAATTCAACTTTTAATAATATATAATAGATTATAAATGTGATGGAACAAGCAAAAAATTGTGTCAAATAATATTAAAGTAAGGTTATTGATGTAATAATTTAATTAAGGACTTTTCAAGCAAATCATAAAAATTTGGTGTAAGCAATAAAAAGTATAGTGGTAATATAATTAAAAAAAGAAAGAAAGAAAAGGGAAGGATATATCATGTAAAGAAATTGTGAACTTGGGCTTATATTATTCACTTACGTTCATATTTGATTCCCATAGTTAGATCTGACAATCAACTTTATATTGAGCCGTTTTATAGAGATTGATATCATTGGGTTCTTTATATTAAAATCATCTTTTTTAATAGTGTTTTAAAAAATACCTCTTAATTGAAAGTAATTGCAAACATGTCATTTTCCACTGTAACACTAGCCTAAATGAATGTTAATTAAAATTCAATTCTTTATTAATTTTATTATTAATTATTAATTTATTATAAATTACAATTATAATAATGATTAAAAATAGTAATTTTTTCAATAAAAAAGTAGTTGTTATCACTATTACCACCACTGCTTTCAACCACCGTTGCCGCCGCAACCACTTAGTAAAACAAAATAATAATAATAATTAAAAACCAGATAAAAGGAAAAATAGTGTTACCAAAATCGAGGGAAAAATTCATGTTAACAATATTTTTCACACGAAAAAATTCATGTTAATAGTTGGAAAACATCAAAGTAACAAACAAAACCCAGAAATGGTAACAAAAATGTCCACAAAAAAATCAACTGGAAAATGTTAGCATTACCATTAAATGGGTAAAAAAACCAACAAAAAAAAAAAAAATCAAAAGAAAAACAGAAAGAGAAAAAGGATGTTGGTAACACAACAGGAATGGTAACATAAAAAAAAAAATTAGTCAGAAAATGATAACAACTCTGGTAAATGGTGACAAAAACAACAAAAAAATCAAAATAAAAAAAGAGGAAAAAAATGAGATTCGTAAAACCCAATTACAAAGTAATAATAATTTAATTATTATAAAAAATAATAAAAGTAGAGGGGGTATATTTACAATGTATAGGGGTATAATTACAATTATGTTTGTTTAAGGAGGTAAAATTAAATGTACCATAAAAAAGAGGGTAAAACATCTAATTATCTCAAAATGATAAAAAAAATAGATATAGACGATGTACTAGACATTGTCTATATTTTCTTTTATTACATAGGGTTTTTTTGATGATATGACTATAAATTTTTTGCAATCCACATGCCATTGGAGATGCCCCAAGGCGTGTATCAACCACATATAGTTCTTGATGCAGAGCAAGCATTTTCCCTCCAATTTTCATCCCTGCGTACACACCAATTCCCATTTGACTGCTCCTCTAATTGTCAAAAAAGAAAAAATTGGAGGATCAAATTGAATAATTTAAAAGAGATAAATTATTTAGATGGTTGAGCTATCTGTTACTTCGTTCTAATTGTCAAAAATAAAAAAAAATAAAAATAAAAATCGAGGATTAAATTGAATTAGGTTTAAAAATTTTTGAACATTATCTAAGACTAATTCAAGTTTCGAAAAAAAATTACGGTGTAAAAGTAGAAAGAAAAAGTTGACATTTCACGTTTAATTTGTCAATCGTTCCTGTGAGTACTTTTATTGTTACTTTTTAATTTTTAATTCGTATTAAAATTCAACTTAAGACACATTTTGACATAAAAATAACGCTATTTCATCATCAAAAAGAAAAGAAAAACAAGTTAAAAGAAGTTGGAAAAAAAAAACTAAAAAAGTTAAGAGGGCTTATTGGGAAAAAATAAAAAACTTTCCATAAACTCGATCCTTAATGAGTTCGGATTTGCAACGCGGTACCTATACTATATAAGCATGTTACGAAGAATTTATTTATTTGTAATGTTACCTTCTCTTTTCCGATTCATTGTTTTCACTTTCTTCCTAAAGGAAAACAAAGACCCTTACAGAAAACATGGATGAAAAATGGATTAAAGCTCGCGTTCTTGGTTCTGGTTCCTATGGCACCGTCTCTCTGGCGGCGAAGATTGACGTCTCCACGGCTTCAGCTTCCCTCGCCGCCGTCAAGTCAGCCCCCTACCCGTCTTCCACTTCTCTGAAATACGAGGGAATCATTCTGCAACAGTTGAGAGGCTTCCCGCATATCATCCAGTGCTTTGGAGAAGACGTCAGTATTGAAAAAAGTAGACTAGTTTACAATCTGCTTCTTGAATGCGCTCCTCACGGGACCCTACTTGATCTCATCAGTTTCTACTCTGGCAACATGCCGGAATATCTGGTCTCACGTTACTGTTACATGCTGTTGGAGGGCCTCTGTCATGTTCATGAACAGGGGTTCGTTCACTCTGACATGAAACCCGAAAACGTGCTTGTTTTCCCGAGTGAAGATGGTGTGGCATACAATCTCAAGATTGCAGATTTTGGGTTGGCCACGAGCAGTGTATCACAGGAGGATGAAATCCTGACATTTGCAAACAGAGGAACGATGCTTTACTCGTCGCCGGAATCAGTTTCTTGGGGGATCCGTAAACAGAGTGCTGATATTTGGTCTCTTGGTTGCATAGTTGCAGGGATGTTCACTGGAAAAACCCTCTGGAGTCTTGATCACGAGACGACTTATGATTTGATTCTTGAAATTGCGTTTAAAGATCCGAACATCCCGGAAAATATTTCGAAGATGGCTAAGGATTTCTTGAAGATTTGCTTGGACAAAGAGGAGGAGAAAAGATGGACAGCCACCGTGCTACTGAATCATCCATTCATCGTTGCGAATTTGGCGCCAATATTTGACAATGGACTGTTGCATTCCACGACTCTCGTGACTAATCCTTTTGGTTCGACCAGTGTTCCATGGGTTTCAACACTCGGTTTGTTCTCCACTCCGATCAAGGTTGAAGAGCATGCAACTGAACATCCATTTGTTGTCAAGAACTTGTGTTGTTAGTAGTTGGAATTATTATACTTGGTTTCATAAAACTAATCTTGATCAGTTAATTTCTTTTCCCAAGTCGATTGTTTCTGGATATATTGTATTATAGAGATATATATACCACATACGTACGTATTCTTTGATTTTTTTTTTTGTTAGTTTTAATGGAACAACATTTGGGAAACAAAATTTCTGTTTCACTGAATTTTGTTGTTATTTCTTTCAAGTTGTTTATCACTGATGTAATGTCTGATATTCAATTCAATTTGTAGCATGTATAAGAATGTGTTTGGTAAGAATATAAGATGGATTATACGTATAAAACAAGAACGTTCAAAATCGTAATAATTAAATATTGTCATGTCATATGCAAGCCAATAAACTGTTAATGCTATCTCACAGTGGCAAAATAAAATTTTCGAATAGTTTTAGGCTTCTGTGATCTGTTTATCTGATACAATGTTAAAGGGCCAACAAGAAGATGTGGCCTATATTTTCCAATCAAGCTATAGATAGTAGAGGTCCATTAAGAAGGCGAACGACCCATTTGTCTAATTCTCCATTAAGGCCCAAATCTAGCAGGCCTACGAATTAGTGAGCTATACTCTAGTACTCATGTAGATTCTTCATTTGGGATGACTAAGAGTCAAAAGGCATTTTTTTGACGTCCAAAAAGTTGCTTTTGAACCTCTGCAAGAAATTTTCATGAACTGTTTTTTCTGCTTAGAAGAGTTTAAGTTAAAGCTTCTTCGAATAAGCCATTAGTATGTTTGACATACTGAACTCAATAAGTATGTACTTTTATGGACACTTGTTAGTAACTACTGTTGACATCTCATGAACTCATTATATCAATTTTTTACTTTGTCAACCAAAAAAAAAAAAAAAGTAATGCCACAAGGCAAAAACCCCCGGAAAATCAATAAACCAAGACCAATTATAATTGCTCGCCAAATAGAGTCTAAAATATGTGATCCATCGATTAACAACGAGGCCCAGCACTTCGCCTCCGCGTAAAACATAAATGACAAATGTGTGGCTATAGCGATGTACTGTCGACATATGTGTATATGTGAGCTAGGTTTGGGTGAGAAATGAGTGAATTTGGTTAGGTTGAAATAATTGTTGAACTAATTGCCACAAATGAAAATGTCACATTCCCATGCCCCATCCCATTAGGATTTTGTACCCACAAGATCGGAAGAGCGTCCTTTCTTCTATTTATCCTAAATGACTACTCTTACAATCTTTAGTGAAGAAATCATATCCCTTGGGTATAGCTAAGAAAATGAATTTTGATAGTATATTTAGGAAGTATCGCTTTTATGTGAATGTCTTGCGCCGAGCTTTCTCCATCGAGCAATCGGACACCACACTATCAGGACTCATTTGGGTACACACGAATTTTGGGTAGAAATTTAATTTTATTCTCACTTCTTCGAGTTTGTTGTATGACAAGACTCATTGGTCTCTTTCTCATAAATTTTTTTTATCTTATTCTTAAATTGTACAACATTGATTTCTCAAAAAGATAAAGGAAAAAAAAAGGAAGTCCGTAGTGTTCTTAATGTAATACTATCTTTTATTCTTTTCATTGGATTCTTTGTTTTTCCTTTACGGTACATTTCTTTTTATTTGAAAGCATATGATCCCCACCATGAAATATATGTAAAGAGCAGTGTTTTAAGTGATTTCATACGTACCAGGGCGTTTGTGCGACAGTGCGAGTATGTATTCTATTCGCCATGCCAATGTATCATTATAGATATGTGAATGGAAACAATCTTAATATACTTGGGAATTTAGACCTAGTACTAATAATAAGGTTGAAATTATTTGTCCATTTATCAGCAACAGAAATCACTATAACTTGTGTCAACTTCTATTGAGTGGTCCAATATTTTTGTGGCTTAAAATTTCTTCGGGTTATCTGGATTTTATGATGGTTAGTTGATTTGTGCTTTTCTGTACCTTTTGTGTATATAAGCATATTCATGGCTTGAATGGAATCTAAGCTACATCTGGAAGTTCAAGACTTGCCCTCTTTATTTCTGAGAGATTCTGAGGGTTTCTTGTTTTGGCCTAATGGATGAGAATTCCGGCTATGAACCATTGTTATCGAAAAAGGAGGGTGCCAGCAAGAAATCCTTGTGGGTCTCAGTAGCCAAATGGATTCTCAGAGTGTTAATGTGGGTGATTTTCATTGCTTGGGTTGCTGTTATCTTTCTGTATTCTACTGAGTATGGAAAGAATCTTTACCGCAAGTGGAATCGAGCTGCCAGTGGAACTGTTTTTGGGGCTGTGGGAAGCAGATTTCTGCTTTTCAGTGTCCCTATCCTACTTATTGCTGTTTTAGCCATTGTTTATCTCATCATCGCCGGAGAAGAGGAAATTCACGAGTATGTAATTCTTCTTGTTTACATGCTTATTAAGTTGTCTACATAATGTCAGCTAAAAACTATAATAATCTGAAATTCTTGTGCGACAGGACAAAAACTTTAAGAAATCCGCGTTTCCGCCTCTGGACATTCCCTGTTCTTGTGGATGGACCATTCGGCGTTGTGTCAGCCGCAGAGCTAATTGGAATCATAATCTTCTCTGTATACATCATCTGGGCAGTTTCAATCGAATCCATTAATAACTGGCATGTTTTAGCCCGCTGGTCTCATCACCTGCCTTCTAAAGAGAAGAGGTATTAATTGCTATTGCACCGCAATATCTTTGTTTTTCTTTGCTTCTCTGTTTCTCATGATATGGTTTCTTACTATCTATGATCACGATCAATGTGTTTCAGTGCTTTGATGCTGGAACTCACCGGCCTCAAGTTGGGGTTCATCGGATTATTTTGTTTGGCCTTTCTTTTTCTGCCAATTGCAAGGGGGTCGCTTCTTCTCCGGCTCATAGATATCCCTTTTGAGCATGCAACCAGATACCATGTCTGGTTAGGACATCTTACAATGTTGTTGTTTAGCCTTCATGGTCTGTTCTATATCATTGGATGGGCAATGAATGGCCGCCTCAGGCAAGAAGTGAGTCCTGATCCTATATTCCAATCGAATTTATGTCTGAATGTATGTATGACAGTAAAAGTTTCTCAGCATTAACTTTCTTGCAGCTCTTTGAATGGAAAAACGTTGGGGTAGCCATTTTTCCGGGGGTGATAAGCCTTTTAGCCGGTCTACTTATGTGGGTGACATCGCTTCCTGGAGTAAGAAGGATCAACTTTGAGTTATTCTTCTACACCCACCAATTATATGTAGTTTTCATTGTCTTCATGGCACTACACGTTGGGGATTTCATTTTCTGTTTTGCGGCTGGGGCAATATTTCTCTTCATGCTTGATCGTTTCCTTAGATTCTGGCAGTCGCGAAAAACAGTTGATGTACTTTCAGCAAGAAGCTTCCCTTGTGGAACTGTTGAGCTAGTTCTTTCAAAACCAGCAAGTAATATTCTTCCAAGGCTAACTGATTATATAATTCTAATATCTTCGACTGTTACATATGTCATTGATTATTACCTTTTGGTGATGTAGATTTACACTACAACGCCCTAGGTTGGATCTTTCTTCAAGTTCGTGAATTGTCTTGGCTTCAGTGGCATCCTTTTAGCGTCTCGTCTAGTCCTCTTGATGGTAAAAATCACCTTGCTATCCTTATAAAGGTTCTTGGATCCTGGACAGCAGATCTGCACAAACGAATTTCAAGTAATTCCGATGAACAACTTGAAACAAAGCCATTGCTGCAGAACCATTCCAAGATAACAGCTTCAATAGAGGGGCCTTATGGTCATGAATCGCCATACCACTTAACGTGCGTATTTTATTTCTGCAGCTGCTTTTATGCTCAAAATTTAAGCAAAATGTACTAAGTAATGGATCTTCCATACTTTCTCTTAGGTACGAAAACCTGATATTAGTAGCCGGTGGTATAGGGATTTCACCTTTCCTTGCTATCCTAAGCGACATTCTCCACCGCATCAATGAAGGGAAGCCATGTTTGCCAAGAAATGTGTTGATAGTATGGGCAGTAAAAACAACGAAAGAGCTTCCCCTTCTTGGGACAGTCGACATGAATTCCATCTGTCCATTTTTCTGTGATACATTGAACCTCGAGATTCAAACTTATGTCACTCGACAAACAGAGCCCTCATTGGTAATTCTACTCATTCTTTCTTGCTCACATCAATTCATTCTTCTATCATTGATTCTGTAACTTAATTGCAGGAAGAAGGCCAAGTCATAGGACCTGTTAACTCTTCAATCTTCTCTTCCTCCAAGAAACGTGGGATGTCCGTGTTAGTTGGCACCGGAAACATTATATGGTCTGGGATTTACGTTATAATGTCCATAATAGGATTGGTAATTACTGTCTATTTGTTAGATATCTTATACATAAAACCATACAACATATACTACTGGTGGTATAAGGGGCTTTTGTTCAAGATCGGAAGAGCTGTTAGCATTTTAGTATTTGGGGGACTTGTAATTGGTTTGTGGCATATCTGGGAAAGAAAAACTTCATTCAGTGAGGAAAATGACAACCCCATAAAGCCAAGCAGCATTATGCATCAGAAAGATACACAGATAAACAAGACTTCCGGCCACAAACAATATGTCAACACTATTAGATATGGCGAAAGACCCGACTTCAGAGGTATATGTTCCTAATGCTGTCTGTTTTCGTTTTTGATGGCTCGTCTCAGCGAATTCATGTAATTTGAGGCTGTGCTGCAGGAATTTTTGTGTCGATGGCGGAGTGTTGGCGAAATGTGGATATTGGTGTCATAGTCTGTGGCCCTCCAACGCTACAGACTAGTGTTGCTAAAGAGTGCAGAAGACAGAATCTCAACAGACGTGTGCTCTTCCGATCTTCCATTTCAACAGCCATAGTTTTGATCTGTAGCTGCCTCTATAAAAAGATCAAATGCTTTCTGCAGAAATGGGGTGAGAAATCTTGATTTCTCTAAAAGTTCATGTGATTCCCTCTCTAAGGTATATATCATCTTCTACATATAATTACTGGTATAAGTTGGATATAGTAAGTATTGATACGACCCACCCGAGTCACAACGTGACATAAAATATTTTGTAAATTTATATCTTTGTATAATGAAGTTTAGTTATGAAAAACTACATGTAAAAAACTGCTATTAGAAGCATAGGAATTGAAGGTACCAATACCATAACCATACTACCATTTCAAGTGAATTAAAAAGATGAATAAAATGGAGAGAAGAGAGCCAGGGAAGAGGCAGTGCAGGGAAAGGGCCCCAACACCTAAATTTGTGTTGGTGTTGAGTGGCCCATTTCATGCTCAGCCTCGTCCCCGTCTCCCCGTTCCCTCCGTTTCATTACCTTATTGATGGCTCTGATGATTCTAGTTGACATGTTACCGTAATCTTGACTCTTTCCTCTGTCTATACCTTTGCAATCATTATGTTGATCTAAAATTACTACCTCTGCGATGATTATCTTGATATAAACGGCTTACGAAGTGATATGACTTTAAAGATCTAACGCGAAAAGTAGTAGTACGAGTTTGCTGCAAGCAAAAGCCTCCTTTTAAATCCACAAAATGGTTGGTTAACAACTACTACATGAAACAAGGCAGTACACATGAAATTGATAGTAGTACAAACATTAGCTTTTTGCAAAACTGTACTTTTATATCATATTTCGTACTCATAACAATAAGCCTATGTTGTACAATCAAACAAGAAACAATTTTAAACACGAGCAAATCTGATTTAAAGGAATAAATAGATGACGTTTTTAATTATTTATAATAATTATTTATTCCCTTCTTGTTATTATAACCATAATAATAACAATGTATAAGGTGATCTGTTTGCTTGAGATTCTAAGTTGATCACGAATGAACATAATAAAATCTAAAGAATAATTAATGGATATTATTATTAGAGCATATCTAATGGGTAATCAAAGTTTTGGGTGGTGTAAAGGAGAGAGATAGCGTGAAGTTGATTATTTTAATTGAATGTGATGGTGGAAAGTGGTGTAGGAAAAAAAGAAAGGGAAAAGTGAAAAAGAGGAGAAATATAAATAGAAATTCAAAAATAATGATAAAATAGTAATATTAAAGTCTTGGATGAAAGTTTAGATTTGGACTTTATAAGGGATACGAGGGAGGGACAGTGAGAAAAAAGTGGTGTAAATGAGAGAAAAGTGATTAAAATAAAATAGAAAACATGTGAGACCGTCTAAACTTTTTGTGTCTGTCTCTCTTAAAAGACCTTCACCAAGGACCACGGGCATTGGAGATGAAAAGAGAGCATTATTAGGTGACATTCTCATGTGGCACACATTTATTGAGTGATGATTACATGTCTATTTTTTTATCTTCGAATACAAGTGTGCCACATAAAATTGTCCGATTTTCATATCCTCAAAGTATTTCTCATATTTGAATGAATGCTTGGACATTGAATCGCGGAAATACATCTTCCCGGATCATCCTGAAAGGATGGGAGACATGATAATTGACAAAGACCTGTCCCCATTGAAAAAGTTATCCACTTTGTATTGAGGTATAAACAATCCGGTTTAGGTGCCATAAAACACCCCCAAAGGTGTTTTGAAAATTTTCATGATAACAAATTAACAATCATGCCAGTAGCGAGTTTTGCCCAACCCATCGCTAACATGATGCATGTTTGAAAATAATTTCTTGAAAAGAAATCTTTTTTTTTAAGGGAAGCTTAAATTAAGTAAAAGTAAAACTCATGCAGTCGGACATACTGTGCCATAACGGCACCCATATGCGTATTAGAAAACTATTGTGTAACAATGACACAATAATATATGCGTATTAGAAAACTATCGTGTAACAATGACACAATAATAAATGATACAATGTCACACGTATTTATTTTGTATCTCTCAAGCTCTTTTTTTTTTTTTTTTTTCTAATTCAAGAAACAACAATCATAATAACTAGGACAGTATGACATCTACAATACGTCTGAGACATACATAAATAATCATAAAGAACCAAAAGAGAACTCAATAAGAACAAGCAATCATATAAACATGCATAATGCTCCTCCATTCAATGGGGCTGTGGTGCCTTTTGATGCCCCTTTGCTCATGTCCTTTTCCATTTCTAATTCCGTTCAGCCCAGCTGCTCCTTGTGCATCAAATTTGAATGCTAAATTCTTCTACATAGTGTACTGTCCAGTGTCCTCCAAATGTAGTACAAAAAGACTCCCATATGGAATTGTACTTGCCTGATAATGATATCACCCCCTCCATCTTCATCCCTGTGTTGGACAACGGCGGGGTTTATTGTAGAAGCATAAATATGTGAAAATGGAGAAAAAACTAGAGAGGACGAAGAAATTATATGTCTTGGCAGATTTGGCCAATATCCAATCCAGGGCATGATAATAATAATGAAGAGCCGAACCCCAACTCTAGGTAGGCAAAATAATAATACTTCACTCAAGAATTACCACAGCAAACGGTCCTTCAATTAAGAGTGAATTAATAAGGTTTTGTGCTGAATGTGATAGTTTGTGATTCCATTTTGGAGCTCCATATTGTTTCTCGATGCGGTAATATTAAACTAGACTAGATATTCTGAAAACACAGTCCTTCAGGCTCTAGCTAATGCCTAATTTTTCCGCTGGCATTTTAAGGAAGCTTCTAATTACAACATATTTTCCTATGTCAATGATATATTGTTCTTTTTTCTCCTTCACTTTTCGAGTTAGTAGAATGCCAATTTTAACATGCAATGACTTTATGTCAACTTCACTGAAAGGAAATGGCAAGTGATGATGAGAGATTTGAGTATAATTTTCCCTTAGCAAAAAGAACCTTGGGACTAAACAGAACAGAAGTTCAAGTTCAAAAACCTTACTCAACACTTTAGATCCATTGCGCATCTTGCACAATCAGAACCAGTTGTAACCCATAAACTCAACACAAAGAACTAAGGATTGAATGAAGCATCAAAAGGCTATTCTCAACCTACCAATGATGACATGAATTAACAGGCAAACACACATAAGAGCGACTTAACTTAATAGCAGTTGCAGCAAACGATACCTTAGATAATAGCAGGAGCAGAAAGCAGGTGAGAGTCAAAGAAAAAGCGCCTTTTTAGTTCGGAAGGAGTGAACAAGTAAACCCATCCTTCACTAGCTTGTTGACAGCATCCCTGAACCTCAGGTAATCTTCAGCGGTATTGTAAACCTGGTGAGATATCCTGGCATACACGGTCATTGGATCTTCTTCTTCTTCGTTGGGTGCTTTGTAATACATGTGGACCTCGACCCCAAAACATTTCCTCAAATATGTCCTCAACTTTGAGGCATCCTCATCACTCTTAACCCCTAAACAAGGAGGCATTCCCACCATTGCCATACTTGAACACATTTCAGGGGGAGCCCCAACCTCTGTCCCCCATGCCTTTGCCAACATCTCTGCCATCTCCACGACCTTCTCGTGATTCCTCCTCATTATGCCCTCAATTCCTCCCTCAAACCTACCGACAAACTCCATCACCTCTGGCATCACCAGCTGTGCGCTATAGTCCCTCGTCCCAACCCAAGCTCTTCCGATCTAATCCATTTCCATACTCGTGTGAGACCACCAAGTGGTGCATTTCTGATAACTCTTTAGACATCTTACAGTACAGAAATGCCGCGGAGGGCGGGCAGAAGAGCCACTTGTGTAAATTACTAGTGTAAAAATCTGCACCTATTTCCTTCACATCTATTTCCAAATTCCCTATGGCTTCTGCACCATCGATGAATATTCTATCCACGCCTTCTTCTCTACACAATTTCACCAATTCTTTCACTGGAACTATAAAACTAGGCATGGAAGTAATATGGTCAATGAGGGCTAATCGAATCTTTGTACCATTTGCTTTTGCCCTTTGAAGGGCATTTTGGAATAGTGAGATTATTTCGTATTCAGATTTAATAGGGAAAGGAATTGAGACCACGATTAGGTGGCCGCCGGCCCGCGAAATGTAAGCTTGGACAGCCTTCTTGACGGCACTGTAGGAGTGGTGGAAAAGGATGGCGGCGTCACCGGCCTGGAAAGTAGAGGCGAAGAAGGACCAAGTGTAGTGCTGAAGAACGATGGCGGCGGCGGTGGTGACGTTATCGACTATGGAAACTTCGTCGACATGGTCGGCATTGATGAGTGACTGGATTATGCGGCGGGACTCGACGATAGAGGGCTGGAGAGTGTTGAAGTAAAAGTAATCGGGTTGCCGGAGGAAGAGAAGCTGGTGGCGTTGTTGGGCGGAGATGATGGAGGCGGGGCAGCAACCGAAGCTACCATTGTTTATCCGGGCAATATTTGGGTCGTGGTGAGAAAACTCCGAACGGAGCTCCGATTCAGTTATGGGATCCGGTTTTCCGGTGGCGCCATTGATGGAGCTGTTGAGGCAAGCCATTTCCAGGACTTTTTACTATAATTTGGAGAGTGTAATTATTCAGGAGAGCAGCAGGGTAGGGAAGATGAAGATGAATTGTGCATATTTTAGTGGCGGATGACCTGTAAATTAAAGAAAAAATAGATAAAGTAGACAAAGGCGAGAACAGTTTATGAGCCCCTCATTGAAAATGACAGTCTGTGTTTGAATTACGACAATTGTAAGTGCATTGTGATTAGTCATACATGAACCAAAAAAAAAAAAAAAATTCATACATATTACCAAAAAGCGAGTTCTAAATCCATTATAACAGAATACACCTGAACCAATTCCTAAATTACACCAGGCAGCAAAACATCAGCAACAAAAAAATTGACACCAATATCTCTTTCCGTCCTGGACTTCAGATTGCTTTCTGTGCGAATAGTTGGTGAGGTAACAGAGGTGCAAACCAGCTGCTGGATCGACATTCCGGGGCGCACATAGTTGATGAGTTAACAGAGGCTTCATGCAAAACGCCGAATCAGTTGGTTCTTGACGCTTTGGTGGAGTTTTGAATAGGTCGACTGTAGATGCCCATGCACTACCAGTAAAGGGATTAATCGGGTTTTCAAGATCCGGAGGCAGAGATTTCAAATTCTTCACAATAAATGGATGATCCAGTAACATATTAGCTGTCCATCTCTGTCTGTGATCCTTTGCCAAGCATTTGTTCAAGAAATCTTTTGCGTCGTTTGAAAAACGTTCGGGTATTGGATCACCAAATGCAATTTTCCAATCCAGCTCTTGATTAGTCCGAGCAGTGGACCAAATGCGTTTCCTGGTGATCATCTCCACGATGATGCAACCAAAAGACCATATATCAGTTGAAGGCTTGTGCAATCCCTTGATCTTAGCGACTCTGGGGAAGAATATACCAATGTGCCTCGATGATCATCAACCGATTTGCCATCAGTTCTTTTCTTCTGCTCACGATCAAACTTCATGGCTAGCCCAAAACCTTAAATCTTGAGATTGGGTAGGGAACTCCCATCTTTACGAGGAACGACAGATCATTTGCAGGTTTCATGTCACAGTGAACGAACCCTAATTTATGTACGTGAGACAGACCCTTTAGTAGCGTGTAAGAATAATATGCAACCATAGATTCCAGCAGCGGACCTTGATGATTCTTAATTAAACTGTGGAGCGTTATGTTATGTTAGAAGTGCTATTTGGTTAGATATTTTTATTATGAGTATTTTTGTTATTTTAGCTTATTAGGGTTCTAGTTTAAGATTTGTCTTATTTTGTTATAAATAGTCGTCTTGTAACCTTCTTATTATTATATGAATATGAAACCTTTTTAGTTTTCACATGGTATCAAATCATTTGATTTTGAGCTAAGTCTATCATTGCTTTCGTTCTCCGGCGAGCGGCATTCGCGCCGCTCGTCCGGCAAAGTCTTTTGTTTCATTTATTTCCGTTATTATCTTTGATTTCTTTGTTTTTCCGTTGTCTTTTCAATTCTTTTCTAGCATAAATTGCCTTCTCTCCTCGTATTTCGATGTCGTTGTTCAAGTTTGACGGGGGTCTCTTGGGATGGTGAGTAATGAGGTTTTTGTTTGCTTTCTGACGGCAATAGTGAATATCCAATTTATACGTATATGATTAAGAGTGAATTCATTTGTGGTTAATTTTGAGGTGGAACCCAATGTGAATTAGTGTCCATATATTTGGAATTGTCTCTCTAATTTGGTCCAATTGATATCTAAAATTGGAATTTGGTTGGAATTAGAATTTGTTTATCTCTTCTTGTTTCTCAATTTTGGTGTCCAGTGTATATAGAATTGGTTGTTGAGTTTAGATCTCTTTCCACAATTATGAAGATCATGCACTTGGATGATTATTTGCTCCTATTGTGATGAAGAGTGTCACTCATAGGCTACATGACCATCCTCAACTCTACTTAGAGATGAAGTGTCAAAATTAGTGTGTTTTATTTTACTTCTTTGTAAACTCTTGATGATGACTATCATGAGTTTGACAGAGGGTGTTAGAAGTGTTATTTGATTAGATATTTTTATTATGAGTATTTTTTGTATTTTAGCTTATTAGAGTTACAGTTTAGTTTTTATCTTATTTTATTATTATAAATAGCCGTTTTCCAACCATTATTATTATTGAATACATGAAACTTTTTTAGTTTTCACGCGTTACACCAGCTGCATATTCGAGAAGAAGATTATAAACCTCTATGCCGTTTTCAATACTTCTAACTTCTCCAAAGCACTAGACTCTCTCCTTGCAACCTCTCAATTGGAGCAGAATGTCTCCCTCTATCTCCAGCCAAATCGATATCGGATAAGTGGAGGACTTCACGGCGACAGTGGAAACAGAAAGGGAAGAATCATCGTTGGCCGCCATATACACAGTTCTGTAGAGCCTTTACCAACAATGCAAGATTTTCTCCAACTATAGCCCATCTTTTTCTTAACAATTTTGGGTTTTTATTGCCAAGGAAATTGAAAGAGAATTTCTAAGGAAAAACGGGGTTTATGGAAGGAACAAGTTGAAGGAATTAACGTTTGAGTTTGCAATGAAATTTCACCCCAAGGGGAACAATAGTACTTTTCCTTGTAGAACTGGGATAAGATCCCAGTAAATTAAGTCGACACTAATCGTAATAAATAAATGAATTCGAATAATCCCTTTCAAATCTGGTATTGCTAAATGATCTTTTCCCTTTTTCTGTTAAGTGTTACTTTTCCTTAGATCGGAAGAGACACGTCTGAACTCCAGTCACCTGAGATCACACTCGTATATAATGTTTACCCATAATTTTGACGGAAGTGAGATGCCGTTTCCGTTACCATAGGCTTGGCAAAATGACTTGGCTAGCCGAGCTCAACTCATTAGAGCATGTTCGTGCTTGGCTCATGTTGATGTTTTCTAAAGAGCCAGATTAGGCTCCGTGTATAAAAACTAACTACCAATAGATGATTGTTTTCTATTAACAGTTGGGCTCCTTTCACAGGGCCCGATTTGTCTCAATAGACGCACACGGCTCATGCTTGACACCCGAGCCTGGCTTACCATTTTCTTCTGTTTTAGTAGAAAGTTGCCCACGAACCATTTTGCCAACTTTATGTTACTGTTAAGAGTTTGTTGTGGGGAGTTTTATAAAACTTTATTTAAACCAATTTTAATATCAATTACATATTTCTCTATAAAAAATAAATTTTCATACTTTCATATATATTTTTATTACATTCTCACCAAACATTCTACTAACTAAATTAACTTTCATGAATCAAAATTTTTGTAAAGGTCTCAAAAAGCTCTAAATGGCACTAATGTAAACCCTCCTTAATTAAATTTTGGGCCCTAGACTGTTGTCACTCTAGCTACTTGGCCCAATCCACTTTTGATAATAGACATTTTACAATTTCAACTTTAAATTAATCCTTTAAAAGAATTAAATTAATTAATACTAAAAATTAACAATTATTCAATTATTATAATATTATCTTCATCTCACAAAGATAATTTAATTTTAATTTTCACAAATATTAAAAAAAGTACGATTAATAGTGTTGAAAATGTAAAATTTAATATCATTCCTTATAATATGTCATTTCATTTGTTAAATATTTTACTTTAAATAATACTATTTTGTAGATTAAAATACACATTAAATAGAAGTATAAAAGAAAACTAATCTTCTAAGTACATATTTAAAAGGAAAATAGCATATATTTTGGGACAGGTGAAAAAAGGAAAATTAGAATATCTTTATGGGAGGTAGCTGCACATTTTAAAAATGAATAATGTTATTTATCACCACCGGTGACGATCACATCCTATGTGTCAGTGTAATATCGTTAAATGATAAGTTAAATAAAATATAGAGATCGGAAGAGCACACGTTTAAATAGATTTGTAATTTAAAGCCAGTAGTAGCACATTTAAACATTCACCATTCGCTGGAAAATATTCAAGTACCATGATATAATGTAATATCAATCGGTAATGTGATTTGAGAAGAATGTAGTGATGTGTTCATATTATACCATACCATATCACTATCCAGAATTTTTACGAAATCAAACATATGATACTTAAATGTTCCTATTCATTTTAGTTTCATTGTAATTTCTGAAAATAATAATGAGAGTTAAAACACCTTTTCAGCTTACTAAGCAGGGTAATTACAATAAGTCGATAACAATGACTTTGGCTTAAATTTTGTGTAATTGAAAATGTAGGAATGTTCGTAAAGTAGACCTGCACAAATCAAGATTTACTAATCAATCAATGAAAAACAGAATGAAGTCGTCAACTATGTCTTTGTTTGGAACATGTAATGAAATTGAATTGATGGAATTGATCAATTCTCGTCTAGGAGCATTCCTTCTTTATGGAATATTTCCATTTTCGCAACTTCCAGTGAGAATTGGCTTAGTTGAATTAGTCTGGATTGAACGGACTAGTGCTTGTTAAGTATTTAATAAAAGCCAAAGAAAGATATTACCTCTATCTCAAAAAGATGGTCCAGATTCTTTTTCATCTATTCTCAAATATGGTTCAATTTCCTTTTTAAAAAGCAATTGAAATATAAGTTCTCTTATATACTCATGTTTAATGTGCATAATTATAAAAAAAATAGAATTATTAAAGTGAAATAATTAGTAAATGAAAGGGAATAATAATGAAATGATGTTAAAATTTAATTTTCCAATACTATAAAATGAAATTTTCTTTACTTAAGTGAAAAAAGGAATATGATCATCTTTCTGGAACGGAGATAGTATCAACCTAGTTAGTTTTGTAAGCTTTTTCATGACAAAAAATTATTAAGAAAAATTTACAATGGTCCTTGAGATTTTCAATATTCGAAATGCCTCTTCAAACTTGTAATTAGAATTCATCAATCACTTGACTTAATGAAATTTCCATTCCATTTAAAATTATTAGCAGTGGCTAGGAAATCAAAATGGGGTTGTTGGTCCGACCAAAGAAATTGAGAACCAACCCTGCTTTGAATGCATGTGGCCAATGAGGCCTTAGCCCTTTTAGTTGGGTTAAGGTGATCGCATGTTCGATTCTCCATGTATGGGGATTTGTCTACATATTGTAATTTGTAGTCCCTTGTATTGAGTTTTGTATTATTTGCTTTATTCTCTGTAATTTTTTATTTCTTTACGTTGTGTTTCAATAGGAATATATCTATGCGCAATTATACTGCTACAATGCAAAATATAATTCTACTTCACCAAAAAAAAAAGCAAAAAAAAAAGGAAATTGAGAACCAACCCGATATAATCGGTCTGAAAATCAAGAAAAAAAAGGAAAAATAAAAAGGATTGTCACAAATATATTTTAGTACAAAAAATTAGAAAATAAATTATCTCTAAAGTAAAAATTAAAAATTTTAATTATTTAATTAAAATCGGTTTAAACAAGTTTGAAGCAATTTGATATTTAAACTCTTGATCTTTTACTGTTTTTGATTCGATGATTGATTCAATATTTCGAACATTAATGACGAGATGTCTAACAAGATGTCATATATTGGGAAACTAAAAAATTTTAAAGCACCAGATGACCTTTATAGCATGACTGTCCGTTGAGACTACTTTTTAAATAAATTAATAAAAAAAATAAAGGGTAATTAATGGAGTTGTAGTTTTTCATGTAGCATGTCTAAATACACGCTAAACAACCATATAATACTATGTAGTACGAGATTGTCAATCAGGACTATACACGTTTGCAGATGATGCTATAAATGTCTTTCAAATAGTGTCATAAATGTTCTGGTCTTCCTCGTGTGTGTGTGTGTATCGAGTTAAATTGAACTCTATAGAACCCCTATCAATTCTGTATATAAAGTCTGACCGCCAATTGAAATCTCTCTCCTATAATATATGAGTCAAAAGGATACTAAAACAGCGCTCTCCCTCCTCATTCTTCTCATTTCCTTCTATTTTAACCATCTTTCTTCTTGCTATACACCAATTTTAAGTTGGCATCCTCCGGGACCCCTCGTATACTAGTTAATTATTTGATGATTCATTGCATTTTGAAGTAAACATCAAAGATCGAACCTTGGGATTCCTACACTACAGGATATAATCTGATAAATACACTTGACAAAAAAATTGCAGTAGTTAGCTTGCCGTCGCGTCCGTCTTTGTTTATTTTCTTGGTCGTTCCATTGTTTCTTGCGTAATCAGGAGAGCGGATTGTTTATTGCATTGAGCGGCCTGGGTTTTAATATTCTAATCGTCTCAGTTGAGGCATCTTCAGAAAATACAAAGAGTAATTTCCAAAACTCTTTCAATTGAAAAACTTATGGATTTCTCGCTCATACCCAATTCGTGTCTCACTGTAATATTCTATTTCACTCTGTTTTTATCTTTATCAGAAAAGAGATCGGAAGAGCATATGTGTGCAAACTGCACGCGTGTCTTAGGTATAAACAAGAAGGTTTCATATGATTGGTTATATGTTGGGGAAGTTAATACCAGGACAAGAAGTAAGCATTGTTTTTTTATAAAATAGTTTTGCAATGCACTTGAGAAGAGGTCAATTGGACTGGTTCTATTCCTGGCAAGACATATAGTGGTCAACAGTCGCAACATTGGGATCATCAAAACTTTCTTTACAGTTTCCAAGAACTTGGTTTTTCTTTTTCACAAGTTTTAGAATCTGAACAGTATCTGGAAAATGGGTTCAGGAGTTCTTGTGTGCCTGATCGGAAGAGCACACTTTTTTCTTCTCAAATTCTGGCAATACTGGCACTGACAGATAGTAATGATCGTAAGTTTTAATCGTATACCACACTTTGCTTCACTTTACCATTGTAAGAAAGCTTTTGTTTTTATGTATTTGAACAATCAATGGATTTTAGGGGCATAAAAGCAGTGTCTTCTGTCTGAAGGATTTCTTAGTTGTTTGCATGATAATTTTGTTTTCAAAGAATTATGTCGGTAGGAAGGCACCAAAATTCAACTGAAATTCACATGGAACTTTTTCTGCTTTCCTCTTGAAGATCCAATTCTATGCCTGTTAATTCTGGAAATGTTTTAAGGGACTAGGCTCAGTCCCTCTTGAAAGCTTTTGGTAGGTTTATTTTATTAAAACAGCAATCCTGTAGTAATTATTTAAAAAAGCTATATATCTACCATTAGATATCTTTCTTTCCATCTATCATCAGGGTAAGGTTGCCATCGTATCCCCAAATTGACAACAGTGTTTAGTAGGCACATGGATTAAGAATATTCATTAATTTTATTTTCAGTTGCCTTCGTTGTTCATAATAATGGATAACATCTTCTCTTGTTCTGACTTCTAATCATAGATTTTACCTTATTTCCTCTATTGCAGTTGCTGCACTAAATGCAATCAAATCTAACGGGGGTAACTTGCCTCCTAACTGGAAGGGTCCTGATCCTTGTGGAAGCAGTTGGGATGGGATTGATTGCACTGGTTCACGTGTAACCTCTTTGTAAGTCTTGGCAATTGCATGTCCTGATGATCCCATAGTTCATTTATTCTTCGTTATCTGAGTCTAATACAATCACTTCAATTGCAGAATGTTGGCTGGCATGGGTGTGGAAGGCAGCGTGTTCAGTGACATTTCTTCGTTGACTGAGTTGCAATATTTGTATGTTCCTGCTTTCTCTTCTTGGCTTCCGGGTCCTAAGTTTCATTTATACTTTCTTTAAGTTAATGGACTTCTAATGGAAGCAACACATTATTCATGGCTGCAAAATTTCTTGTCATAAATACTTATATTGATCAATCCCGATAATCACTCTCTGCTTGTCATTATGATCATTTAGGGTCTGAATAGTCTGAACTCTGGATTGGATAATGAAATTCATTAAATCTTATTTTCTGATAAACGGTTTCTCTATGTAGGGATCTTTCTAACAATGTTGGTCTTAAAGGGACTCTTCCACCATCAATTGGAAAACTGAAGAAACTGTCAATCTTGTAAGAAAGTTTTTACTATTTGTTTTATTAATTGCTTCACCAGATATGGAGCACTGATATTGAACTTGATGATTTTTGTTGCATGTAGAATCTTGGTTGGTTGCAGCTTTTATGGTCCCATTCCAGATGCAATAGGTTCTCTGAGTCAGCTGGTATTTCTGTAAGAAACTCAATACTGGAGTACTCCCCCTTTTGCATAGAAGTTTGATCATTATATAATTATCGGGCAGTCCCGCACATCTGACCCTTTCAACTGAATTTTGGTTATCTTTCTTATTCTACAGATCTTTGAATAACAATAGCTTTAGTGGCCCGATTCCATCGTCCATTGGTAATCTAACTCAGCTTTCATGGCTGGATCTGAGTTACAATCAGCTTAATGATACCATTCCAGTCTCTGGCAAAACTGCATTTGGTTTGGACATGCTGCTAAATGCTAGGCACTTGTATGAATTCCCTCTCAGAGTTATTGAAGCATTTAGAATTTCTGTATCTTCTTCAATATATTGCATTACTATTCACAAGAAATTATTTTCATTGTCCACAGCCATTTGTCAAATAATCGACTTTCTGGGTCTATCCCCGATGCACTGTTCAGTTCAAACATGAAGCTGATACACACGTGAGTCTCCAGAATGCCTGTTATGTATACTACTGATATTTACTTGTCTATGAAACTGATAATATCAATGAATCTGATAATATCAATGAATATGTTCTCGTATTTATATATTTTCTTGGAAATGAGTACAAAAAGAAGTTCCTCTGTTATCTTTACTGAAAGATGTCTGACTGTAAGTATACTTGATTTCAACGTCTTACTACCTTCTGCTCTTCTAGTTCTTTTTTCATTTTCTCCCCATGATTTATACTGTTTACCTTATTTTTTGCAAATTCTTTTCCCTTTTTACTTGTATCATATTTTAGAATTTCTCTTAGATGTAGTTTTGGGGGAAAAAAAGGAGGAAAAAATGTAAGAAAGAGCAATATAAAAATCTGGCAAGCACTTTTCATTTTAAGTGCATGGTTCCCACCATATTAAATCATATTCATCTTATTACCTTCATCATGACCAATTCACAATTTGAATTTGTCTGCCTACATATTTCTTGAATTACAGTCCCTGGTATTCTAATAATTCTAGAATGTGCATCTAGCATTTTAACATACAATTGCAAGCACTGTTGTGCAGTATGATGGACTGTAATATTTGTAAGCATAAATAAAGTACTTGTCAATGCCAGTAGTATATATGGACTTCATATTATTTTCTCTTTGTTCTATAATAAATAATACCATTTTGTTGGTTCAGGATATTTGACCACAACCAACTCACTGGGAAAATCCCTTCCACTTTAGGATCTATAAAGACGTTGGAGATCATGTGAGTTTCTCTATTTTTTGTAATGTTCATATTTAATTGGTTATATTTTCATATTTCCTATAAATAATGATGAATGTCCTGTTCTTGGAACAGACGCCTTGACTGGAATTCTCTCGAAGGAGATGTCCCTCCGAATATCAGTAACCTTACTAATATGACTGAGTTGTAAGCACACAAATAAGGAAGTTCTTTTTTGGCATATACAACAATCTGGCAGAATGCTGATAAAACTGCAATATTTGAATTGTTAAACTAGTTTTTTGCTTATTCTTTCAGGTACTTGTCTAATAATAAGTTTACCGGAAACATGCCCAACCTCACAGGCATGAATTTCTTACAATATGTGTAAGTTTATGAATTCTTACAATCTCTAAATTCACTTTAACACACCAATGAACCTTAAGCAGTGAATCCCAAGGCATAAGAATTACGATTTTGCATGCGTGTTGTCAACATTTCTGCATAAAGAGATGGTTTTCAAATGTATGCTCGTCCATAAGCTAGATGAATTTGTGATTATCTGCTTTCTTCTTTCAGTAGTAGTGGATTTGTTAGTTGGTTTGCCTATCTGAGCAACCGCAATTTACAGGGACCTGAGCAACAATAGATTTGATGCATCAAATGTGCCACAATGGATTACAAGTCTCTCATCTTTGACAACATTGTACGTCTTTCTTTTCCTCCTGAAGATACCTTTATAAACAGACACACACATGGGGACACAGCAAATGAACCGTTACATTCAACTACCTGATTCTTCTATTTCAAATTTTCTGCATCCTTCATTTCATTACGTATTTTACTTAAATTTATGTCATCCATCTTGGTTGTTGGGCTCACAACTGCTAGAAGAAAAGTCTGCAAAGTCTTCTGGAAAAATCTTAGAGCAACTGCACAAAAATATTTCTTGAGTTACCAATTTATCAGTAACTTTTGATACTATTGGACTGACAGAATGATGGAGAGCACACAACTCCAAGGTCAGATCCCGGTTGAATTCTTCAGAAAACGTCAATTGGAGACTGTGTTAGTATCAGCTTTATATTATAAGAAATTAGCATGTTTTGATAAAATTTAGAACAGATCTTAGTCACCGATTCTCACAGGGTGCTCAGCAACAATAATCTCAGCGGGATCTTAAATATTGGCAACAGCTACAGCAGCAATTTAACACTTGATTTGCGGAACAACTCCTTTATTGACTTCATGCAAAAAAGGGATTACAACATGGACATAACGTAAGTAGTCAACTGTTCACATCTTTGGATCTTTTGGCCCTATAGGATTCATCCCCAGTTTGGCAATGAAATGTGTGTTTTCCGTCTTCTCTTTGGCTTAATCTTAGTTGTTGAAGGATTCATGGTTTCTATTTCTGGCAGACTTGTTGATAACCCCATTTGCAACATGAATGGAGCAACCGAGAAATACTGCATAGATGAGAAGCACAATGATAACTTTCTCCCGTCAAACAATTGTATGGCTAAATCTTGCAGCAGAGATAAAGTATTGAGCTCTAATTGTGGATGTTCACATCCATACACTGGAACCCTGCACTTCTTCTCTTTTTCCTTCTCAGATTTACAAAATTTAACCTATTACAAGACCCTTCGTGGAGCTCTCATGTCTGTTTTCCTCTCCAACGGACTTCCTGTTGACTCAGTTCTCCTTTCTAATCCAACGTTTGACATAGATAACTATCTTCAGTATGGTCTGCAAATTTTTCCTTCTGGTCAAGATTCTTTTAATCGAACATCCATATCTACAATAGGTTTCCTACTCAACCGTCAACCTTTCCAGCTCCAATATTATGGGCCATTCTTCTTCATTGATGAACCGTATTGTTGTTTTGCAGGTGATTTCCATTATGCTCACATTTAGGAAAACTTAAATTCTTGCCATCTTGTCAGTCAAATTTTGAATCATCTGTTAATTTATTATTATTATTATTTTTTTTTGTCCTTTTCAACTTAGGAACCAAAAAGTCATTAAAAGTTGGCATTATCACTGGAGTAGCAGTGGGCTGTTCTGTGGTTGTGTTGTTGATAATCTTTGCTGGAATTTATGCCTTCCTTCAGTATAGAAGAGCAAAAAGAGCTTCCAAAATGAGTGACCCTTTTGGTAAGATAAGCCTTACTAAAGTAGTAGAATTCTTCCAGCTGAAGTGTGTGGCATTCTCATATATTATTTCACTGCCATGTCACATGGAAACAGCATCTTGGGATACGAAAAAAGGAAGCGGCAGCGTTCCCCGGCTTCAGGGAGCGAAATGGTTTTCCTTTGAAGATCTTAGGAAATGCACTGACAATTTCTCTGAATGCAACTGCATTGGATCTGGAGGCTATGGAAAGGTTTCTCTTTTGTTATTCTTTGGAAGTTTTCATCTTTTGATTAAAATTGGTTTCTTGGTACAACTACTGGAATCTTCACTGGCCAGTCGCCAATAATAAATTTAACACGGTAAATTAAGCTAACTACCTATTTCCAAATAAATTTACAGTCTGTTGGAAAATTGAAAAAGATGTAAGGCCTTTCACACACATTCATTTTTCTTTTGCACTTGCGGAGTCAGTGATGGAAAAGAAAAGGATACTTTCCTGAGTAATAATAATGGGTGAAATCATATGTACAATTATCTGTGACTGTGATGCCATCATCATGGTCTATTGAATACCTCATTGAACTTGTGTTCTGTGCTGCACTGGTAGGTTTATAAAGGAACTATTTCTTCTGGACAATTAGTTGCAATCAAGCGAGCTCAACAGGGATCAATGCAGGGAGCCTCTGAATTTAAAACAGAAATTGAACTTTTGTCGAGGATTCATCATAAGAATGTTGTCAGCCTCGTGGGATTCTGTTATGACCAAGGTGAACAAATGCTAGTCTATGAGTATATCTCAAATGGCACCCTTCGAGATTGTCTTTCAGGTAGATACTTAAATACTCATTTTTTTTTTGGGTTTTATTTTGTGTGTGTGTGGGGGGGGGGGCATGGGGGAAAAACACTTTTAAGGAAAAGAATGGGAATTTAGTTGAAAGACTTCTTGACTTGTGTTCCTGTATTGATTGATTCAATACAACGACCTCCAAAATTTATAGGGAAGATTGGACTCAGATTGGATTGGAGCGAGAGACTTAAAATAGCTCTTGATGCAGCCAGAGGACTAACGTATTTGCATGAGCTTGCCGATCCTCCAATTATTCACAGGGATATTAAATCGAACAACATCTTGCTGGATGATCATTTAAATGCAAAAGTTGCTGATTTTGGTCTATCAAAACTCATGGGAGATACGGGCAAAGGTTATGTCACCACTCAAGTCAAAGGGACATTGGTGAGTATTTAAGAAAGCAAAACTAGTGGTTCTTTTTCCCCCTACTGAAAATAATCTCTGTTGCTCAATGTATGTTAATTTTTTTATTCCATCAACTTTTCTGTCGTTTGACACTCAGAGAAATTGGTCTTTGTCAATATAGGGATACATGGACCCTGAATACTACATGACCCAACAGCTAACAGAGAAAAGTGATGTGTATAGCTTTGGAGTCGTACTACTAGAGCTGATAACTACTAAAAAACCCATAGAGCATGGAAAACACATTGTAAGAGTAGTTCTGGAGGCAATAATTGATTCAAAAGATTCCGAAAATCTTTATAAAATTCTTGATCCAGCCATGACACCGGCACCAGAAGTTGGAGGTTTGAAAAAGTTCATTGATCTTGCAATGAGATGTGTTGGAGAATCTGCTGCTGACCGACCTACAATGGGAGAGGTTGTGAGAGAGATTGAGAGCCTCTTGGAATTGGCACCTGTAAACAAGAAACTGGACGCAAAATTTTCTCAATCTAGCCATGAGGAATCAAACGCCGAGAGTCCTCTCCATTCTTATGACACTGAGGTTTTTGAAGTCAGCTATGGCTCGTTCCCTTTCCCCGTAGAGCATCACTTCGCAAAATAATCAGGGAATCTGAAGAAGTCTTGATCTGGAGACCAAGTGCTTTCTTTGTTTTATTAAGACTGTTAATCATTTAATTGTTGAGTTGTGCATTTTATTGATAACACAAGATTGTCCACCCAAGAACTTATACATTTAGGTGTGTAGAAAAAGAAAAGGGGTGACCAAATTTTTTGACCATGTTGTAAAGTGTACAGTTGCACTTTCTCAACCATTAATATATAGAAATTGTTATTCTTCTTATGTCTATACAAAAGTTGACATCGAAATAATTGTCTCATTATTTATTAAAAAAAATAAAATAGTTGGTGTTTATTGGAAATTCATATAATACCGATATCTTCATGTTTTTCAATACATTCTATTCTATTAAAATCTAGTATACCCAAACCCGACCATGTTTTTAGGAAAGGCTAAGGGCTTTAATTCCCATTCTATGAAATTTTTATGGATTTTGTAAAATTCCGTTCAGAAATCCATCCTCACCATATGGTATTGATATGGATTTCGTATACTTCCAATCTTAGAAAAATTCATGGATACTATAAAATCCCCTAAAATCCAGTACGTGACATCTTAAGGCTGACAAATGTAAATCGTAAAAAATCATAATTGTCAACAAGAATGTCAGACCTCAATTTTTCCTTATATAATATTATTATTATAAGGGTTTATGATTTTATTAATATTTATTAATCGTTGATTGCTTATACATTATTGTTGTTATTATTATTATTATTATTATTATTATTATTATTAGGTCAATTTAGAAGTAGTCAAGTATGATTAATTAGACTTTTCAAGAAAAGTTTGATGGCAATAAATAATTATTTCTTTCTAACAAAATACTTTAAATAACATTTTGTTGGCAGTTGACTTGGAGATCGCACTCAATCAATTACGTTTTATTTAGGTCAATTTAGAAGTAGTCAAGTATGATTAATTAGACTTTTCAAGAAAAGTTTGATGGCAATAAATAATTATTTCTTTCTAACAAAATACTTTAAATAACATTTTGTTGGCAGTTGACTTGGAGATCGCACTCAATCAATTACGTTTTATTTAGGTCAATTTAGAAGTAGTCAAGTATGATTAATTAGACTTTTCAAGAAAAGTTTGATGGCAATAAATAATTATTTCTTTCTAACAAAATACTTTAAATAACATTTTGTTGGCAGTTGACTTGGAGATCGCACTCAATCAATTACGTTTTATTTAGGTCAATTTAGAAGTAGTCAAGTATGATTAATTAGACTTTTCAAGAAAAGTTTGATGGCAATAAATAATTATTTCTTTCTAACAAAATACTTTAAATAACATTTTGTTGGCAGTTGACTTGGAGATCGCTCTCAATCAATTATGTTTTATTTAAAATTTATTATTATGGGTTTTAAAAAAATACAAAATAATTTAAAGTTGGACCAAATTATTGCACCTAGAGAATACAGATATAGCCACGTCTACTTGATCCAAAAGACTGAATACTATAACAACCAATACCGTCAATTTACTTCAAATCAAAGGAACGATCATCGTCCCATTTTCGTCCTCTCCCTAACCAAAGGCCAAAAAGAAGAAAAGGGAGATGACTTACATTAAACAAAGCCATGTTCTACCATTAGGCATTATCGACCCAGCCAAGTCCGACATCTGCCAAACCGTAATTTTGATAGGAAATAAGACATAAGTATTTGTCCTTAGCAATGACCTCCCGCCAGATCCCGCTATACACACATGTCGCGGGAGATTATTGAGATAGCTATGTGGGTCTTCACATATCAAAGGCCTACAATGTGTAAATTTCCTCAATAACTCCGCAACATGTGTGTATAGCGGGATCATTTGGCGGGAGATCATTTTTGGTCTTTGTCTAGCTAGTTAACGTTGGATCTAGGCTAAGTTTCAGTGTTCCTGTCGAATTAGCTTTGGTGACATGGATTCTTTAGATAATTTGCTACAAATTGTTTGTTCCTAATTGGGTAAACTTGGAATGTTGTACTTAAGATAAGATGTACGCTCGAAAATTACAATATATATAATAACTCTATAAACAAGTAAAAGTCAATAAGATATTTACGTATGTGGCTCGAATAAGTGACGCAGTGGTTAAATGTTCACGTTTCAAATGAAATGTCTCTGATTCGAACCACACATACCCCTCTCATTTCCTATCTTCTTATAAAGATAAGAAGCAATGAAGTGAGGGATACAATCAAATGAGAAAGAATTACAACTATTAAACATTGCATTAGCTACTAACTTGTGGGCTATAGCATTTCTATCTCCCCTTATTGTATTAGAAAAAAAATAGATTTACTTATGATCATGTTATTTATTTGTGCGTGTGTTTCTCACGCGTCTTTGTGCAAATGCCTATAACTATATGATTATTTAAATTCATTTGTTAGTAATGCAAAAATTATTCAATTCCATAATAATAATAATAATAATAATAATAATAATGCCTACTTTCAAAAAAAAAAAATAATAATAATGCAAAGACCCACGTAGCCTAATGACATCTGTATGTGTACCCAACCCAATACCAGAATTTGATTCCCCTCTCATATAATCTCCTTATAAAGCTATAATAGTCAAATAATAATAATAATAATAGTTTGCAAGTGGGAGGGTTTTTTATTTTTATTTTTGATTGAATTACCATATAAAACTAGATTAATTGGTAAAAACAATCAAGATAACAAAAAGTCTTGTTTGAAAAGCATGTATATATTTTTCTTGTTAGGCTAAAAATTTTCAATTTCAAAAAGTCTAATCAACATCATTTTTCTTTAAAATTGAATTAAATTATTATACGTTAATTTAGAATCCAACTATTGCCAGAGAAAAAAATGTATGCGTATAGACTTAGTAGTTTGTTGACCTTTTTCAAAATCCCTAATTGAATGACTTAGGCATGCCAATCCGAATACAATTCACATTAAAATGTAATAAATTTTAATCTGTATACCTTTTCTTTCTTTCTTTCTTTTTTTTTTTTTTTTTTTGGGAAACAATCTGCATACTTTAATATTCAAAAATTCATAGTAAAAAAACCTAATAATAATAATAATAATAATAATAATAATAATAATAATAATAATAATAATAATAATAAGAAGAAGAAGAAGAAGAAGAAGGAGACATGAAAGATTGACAAGAATAAGTGATATTAGAGCATCCACATTGGTATTATTATATTTAACTATCCACGTAAATAAAAAGAGTTTTTAGTGATTGTTAAATGACACTTAAGCAAATTAAATTTAAGAGTAATGCTATTTAGCACCACTGGTGCTTAGCACCATATCAAGATGACATTAAATGATAAGTTGAATTAAGTGAGTCATTTGTTTATTCATTTAATTTCACCTTTCATTTAATGCCACATTAAATGCCACCTAGATTAGTGTCAAGCATAACTGATGCTACATAGCATTATTTTAAATTTAATTATTAATTTGTGTCATATTAGTGATTGTAAATAAGAGTGTTAAATTTAATTATCAATTCAATACTTAAATAGTAGGTCAATCCCAATTTGATTAAAATAAAAAAAAAAAGAAATAATACCATAAAGTTGTTAAGTTTATTGTTAATTTTAACAATAAAATTAACTTGTTAAATTTAACAATAAAATTAACAATTTGTTAAATTAAATGCTTTTAACAACTACTTTAACACCACCAATGTAAGTTGTTTTTTGAGTTGTTAACTAACAACTCTACTAACAACCTACTTTAACACTACAATTGTGGATGCTCTTATTATAGTTGTGATTATTACCTAATGAAATTGTGCCGCGTTAAAATGTTACTCATGCATATTAATCTTGAAAGTGTAGGTAAATTTAGGGTGCTCTACCAATTTTATATATGTTGTATGGACAAATAGCACTTGGCTGTTTTATCACTCAAATATTTCTAGTTAAGCTGAAACAACGGCGGGTGGAGAACTGCAACCCCAATCAAAAAGGACCTGCGTACGAACAAACACGTATTTACTGAACATGGGTATCGGGTACTGTTATTTTAAGTGCATGATCGTCTCATTTTCACCAACTCTTGCAAGTTGATATATATTTACTTCATTCAAATCCCTTGTTTTATCAAAGTCTTCCATTAGTGCGTTGATAATATTAAATACGCTCATGGACCAGCTTGCTTTGAATGTTTCCTTCCTCTGAAAATGACCCCCAAAATTGTACTCTTGAAATATCTTTTCTGGAATTTAAAGGGCTTCATCTAATCCACAAGGCAACTTGTATCAGTTGCATGATTGATTAATTTGTAATAAATGCAGTGAACATTATATACTTTTTTTCTCAAGATAATATCCAGTTTTACAAGTCTGTCAAAAGGGTGGTTCTCAAGAAAATGTCCAGTCTTACAAGTCTGTCAAAAGAGTGGTTGTCAAGAAAATATATCCAGTAAATTTGACTAGATGTACGTCTTGTTGATGGGGCCCTTGTTTGCTTAAAGTCTTGAAAGTTTATAATATGGTGAAAGCTTGTATTGAAGAGCAGCTGTATATTGGTCATATTATGTGAACTAATAAAATATATTTAGACATTTTCTCATACGTTTTGGGAATCAACTAAGGATCCAGTAAGAGATTTGCATGAGTTGGTGGCAGAAAAAAGGGAATAACTGGACAAAACTCTGAAGTCAATGGTGCCTTATGCGTTATAATTCTGAAAGTTTCTCCTTCTAAGGGCAAACAATTAACTGAGAGCTAGGAAGTTTTCATTTCTGTAGGCCTTTGGTGTGGATTTCTGTTGATGATAATTTATATGGTTGTTTCTTGAGCAATGATGATATCAAGAGTCCCGTTCTCTCTGCTGGTTGCTTTAATACAGTGTCTGCTTATATCAGCAATTACAGATTCAGATGATGGTATGTTAATTTGATTCTTGGCTCCAAATTGCAGTTCATCATTATATATGTTTATCTTTTTGAGGGATCTGGTAATTGACAATATGAAGTTCAATCTGTTCCTTGTGCAATCCAACCAAGAAAGAACAAAGATTTGAGCAACTTGTGCAAATCCTCAAGAATATGATAAACTTGTTGTACTAGTTGCGCTTCTTATCTGCTCTTGTAGTTCTCCCATGTTAGTTCTCCCTTATGCCAAGAGAGTTGGACAGAACAAATGTGAGAAATGGAGTCAAGATCATATTTGATCTAATCCACGTCGAAAAATGAGGCATAGACATCTAGGACAGCTTTATTCCCATACTAAGCAAAAACCAAATCTGCAGTTTATGTTTCCTCTTCATCATCATGTTCTTATGTTAACTAGCAATTGAGTAGTTGTATATAGGAGTAAACCCTTCGATATATTGTGCATAAAGTTAAAATGGTTGGTTCCCAGCTCATGACATTTGAGCTTTTCCTGATTCACTAAGCAATTTGATCTATTTGAAATAAGATTTAGGATAAGATTCATATATCTCTGTTATTCAAATTTTGAACAGAGTACTTGAATTACAAGATAATAAAGTTGGTTCGGAGGAATCTATTGTAAAGCTGGATTTTTTTTTGTGGGGTGATCGACATATTTGCTCTCTATCAGACTGAATATCTCATATTACTTACACTATGAAAAGAATTCTGGACCTATATATAGTTTAGTTCTTACTCACAAATCACAATTATTTTCCATCCTTTGGGCCCAGCAAAATTAGATTTTGGAGCTTAGAAGTCTGTGATATACGTAAGAAATTGCTTCGGCCTGTCGTTGCAGGTTCTGCTCTACTGTCTCTAAAGAACTACTGGGAAAATGTACCACCTGGTTGGGTTGGGACTGATCCATGTGGGAGTGGGTGGGAAGGAATTAAGTGCACAGGTTCACGTGTGGTTTCAATGTAAGTCCTTGCTGTTCTGCACTCATGTTCTTGCTATTCTGCACTGAAGTTCATTTTTATGTATTTCTGAGTTCGATCCAATCATTTTGTATTGCAGCACATTATCGAGCATCAATCTGAGCGGTCAGCTAACATCAGACATCACAAGACTATCTCAATTGCAGACCTTGTCAGTTTTCTATTTCTACTTCTCATTTTATTTCCTGTAATTGCTTTGCACACTAAGCATTTAAACTTTTTCTTCTCTATCCATTAAGTACTTGGACTCATCTACAGATTGTACATAAATATTTCAATACTGTAGGTCTCATGAGTCATATACCACTACTGCTTTATGAAAAGCATTTCTACTTACAATTTAGTAATCAGATTTTCAGTGAGTCTGACGAAAGATCATCATGGTAAAAGCACTTAAGAATATTCACTTGTAGCAATAATTCTCAGTTGGAAGGACCTTTAAGTGGAAGGATAATGGTGAACTAAGTTCCAATTTTTCTAGTAATTTACATAGATGTTGTCCTAGTGGAATTTCAATTTTATTTTGTACATATATTTATTAACGGATGTGGCTCAATCATTTTATTATTATGGTTCATAACTTCTTCAGTTACTACCTTTCCGGGCTAAAATTAGTTTGTGCATATTTTGATATCTGTTTCCTTGTGTAGGGATCTGTCATACAATAAAGGTTTAACGGGACCTCTACCCCCATCAATTGGAAGCATGACCAAATTATCAAACTTGTAAGAAAATATGGGTGTTTATATGTTGTTGCCTACTTGTGCAAACAGTTATGTTAGTCAACTAACTTCTTCATGCGTTGCAGAATCCTTGTTGGTTGTGGGTTTTCTGGTCCAATACCTTCCTCAATAGGATCTCTAAAAGAGCTGGTTTTCCTGTAAGGATTTTATATTTCAAATTTTCCTGTTTGACTGATGGGTAACACATGGAAAAATAAATGTCAAGGTTCAGGCATTGTGCATAAATTTCTCTGCATATTGTAGTAATACTTGCTGGAATATTGAATGTACAAAGAATATGGATTCACCTGTTATGTTAAAGAGAGGAGTTTATGAATTACAGATTTTTTCTTTTCTTCATCTTCTTCTTCTTCTTTCTTTCTTTCCCTTTTAATGTAAATTGCATGCCTTTAATCAAGCTAGATATGTCTTAACCATAACTTTTTCAGAAAAATCCACAATTTTCAGTCTCATAACTTTTTTATTTGTATGACTATAAAAGTAATGCTTCTTTCTGCATTGTAATCGAGAGGCAAGTACAACAATCTATTTGAACTTCTGGTGAAGTATCCTTTTCTTCGGGCACTTAGCTGAAGCTCTTGATCTTTTGTATGCAGATCACTAAATTCTAACAGCTTTACTGGTGGGATTCCTCCGAGCATCGGTCTTCTATCAAAGCTCTACTGGTTGGATTTAGCAGATAATAAGCTTACTGGAACTATCCCTGTTTCTAGAGGAACGACACCTGGTCTTGATATGCTTGTTAACACAAGACACTTGTATGTATAATCTATCTTTTGCGTTTACCTCTAACCTTTACTTGTTCCATAATATATTAACTTCAGACTGACTTTTTGCAGTCATTTTGGGAAAAACCAGCTGTCTGGTGAAATACCCGAGAAGCTTTTTAGCTCAAATATGACTCTCATACATCTGTAAGTAGCAATGATGTGCTATTTAAATGGTCAATGTGAAGCAAAAACTACTTTGCCTCATTTTTATACTTAAGCAGACAAACTTATTTCTTGCTACAGAAAATGCATGATTAATAGAGAGCACGAGGTTAAAACATAAATTTTATATCATTTGTCACATCTTTACGCTCTCACATACACCATCAAACCATTGGTCATATGTTCTAATACGTGTTTATGTGACTAGGCTTCTGAAAACAACTTACTAACTGGAAACATCCCCTCCACGCTAGGAGTTGTCCATGCTCTGGAGGTTGTGTAAGTAGCATTACCTCATTGACTTGAGTAGCAATCTCTGTGGCAGTAATTTCTTTGTGCATTAGAAGTTAATATCCTTTGCTTGCAACAGACAGACTCGACAGGAATTCTTTGAGTGGAGCCGTTCCATCAAACCTCAACAATCTCATCAATGTCCAGGAGCTGTAAGTAGAAATTGAAGAATAAGTTGATAAAATTCACTGTAACCTTGTTTGCAGACAGTTATCTCAGCATTAAACTGTGTGTTATTGATAAGTTCATCTGAAACTTACCAGGTTTCTGGCAAACAATAAGTTGACTGGCCCGGTCCCCAATCTCACAGGCATGAATTTGCTCAACTATGTGTAAGTCTAACACTTCAATCAGTTCAGGAAGTACCTACATTGCGAAATGTTTTAGTACTGGATAATTGTCAGTTTTAATATTATAAGAACCTTTTTCCAGATTTAATGATGACTCTTCCAATCCTTCACTGGAAATTTCAGGGATTTGAGCAATAATTCATTTTCAGTATCAGATATTCCTCCCTGGTTTTCCACTTTGCAGTCCTTAACTTCACTGTACGTCTCTCTCTCTCTCTCTCTCTCTCTCTCTCTCACACACACACACACACTGTGTATACATTCTTCCCTCTTGTGTGCATAAGCCTGCAAACATCTTTAATTTTGTTGGTTTATGAAGGGGTTTTCTGAAGTTAGAAGTTAACCATAAACCTTATATTGCAATACTTTACTTGCAGAGTAATGGAAGATACTAAAATAAAAGGAGAGCTTCCAGTTTCTCTGTTCAGCCTTCCTCAGTTGCAGACTGTGTGAGTAAACACGCTTCATGTGGAACATATTTTATTTAACGGATTTCAAAGAGTTCAAGTCTGGTTTAACTTATACAATTTGCAGTTTTAGATCTATTGAAATGAGCATCTCATTTCTCTTTTCTATTTTTCATGACAGGACATTGAAGAACAACCAAGTTAATGGTACCTTAAATATTGGCTCTAGTCAAGGAAGCCAACTCCAAATCGTTGATCTAAGGAACAACTTCATCGATGACTTTAGACAACGAGCTAGTTACAACGACGTTCAAATAATGTAATTTCTCTTCATTCTGCATAGAATTTTGGCTTCAAAATTGCAAATGAAAATATGCTACATATTACTCTTTCATTTTTAAGCTGTTTTCAATATTTTGCTTGTGTGGTTTAATATGCAGACTTGTAGGTAATCCAATATGTTATGAAGAAGGAACAGAAAAATATTGCAGCATTCCCCAGCCATCTAATAACTCATATTCCACACCCCCACAAAATTGCCAACCTTATCCCTGTAATTCAGATCAAGTTTCCAGCCCAACATGCAACTGTGCTTATCCATATATTGGCACCATTACTTTCCGAGCACCTGCCTTCTCCAACTTGGCCAACGCAAGCATTTTCGAATCCCTTCGTAATAAAATGGTCCTTACTTTCCATGATAATAATCTCCCAGTTGATTCAGTCTCTCTGAGTAATCCTACAAGAAATTTAGATGATTATCTCGAACTGCATCTTGAAGTTTTTCCATCCGGACAAAATTATTTCAATCGAACTGGAATTTCTGGAATTGGATTCGTGCTGAGCAACCAAACTTTCAAGCCTCCACATGATTTTGGACCTTTTTATTTCATTGGAGACAACTATCGATACTTTTCAGGTAACCAGGTCTATGATGCCACTCTATGAAACTTGGCTACTCTTTATGAGAACATGTTGTATCTTCCAATTGTTTCCACATTTATGTACATATGTGTGTTGCCTGTGCTTTCTTTAGGTCCAGCCACTGGTTCAAGCAAGTCATCGAATAATGCAGTTGTCATTGGAGCAGCTGTAGGCGGATCTGTTCTATTTCTATTGTTACTTATTGCAGGGATTTATGCTTTCCGTCAGAAGAAAAGAGCTGAATTAGCTGCCAAAAAGAATGACCCTTTCGGTAAAATTATGTGTTAATGCTTTCTAATTTCTGGTAAGTTATGTTCCATGGCAGTTTTACCATCTTTTTCATGTTCACAGCATCCTGGGACCCGAATTCAAACAGTGGTGGAGTTCCTCAGTTAAAAGGAGCAAGATGTTTCTCATTCGAAGAACTTAAGAAATACACAAATAACTTCTCAGAAGTCAATGATGTTGGCAGTGGTGGCTATGGAAAGGTTCACTTCTATCATTCCCTCTCTCAGAAAATGTATATTGTGGACTGTTTTTCAATTGGGTACTTGTTGATGCGCCTTTTTTCTTACTCTTTACTTAGGATTGCCTTATGCCATTTTACTCTGTCCATGCCAAGCCTCTTAACAGCCCTTTGTTACAATGAAACAGAGGTCGGTATTAAGGCAGTCCTAGAATCTTAATATATCTCAAGAATTAACTGCCCCTATAAAAACATTCAATGCTAACATTTGTAATTTTGAAATACCATCCAGGATAGAGATCCTAAATCTGTCGAAAATGGAGGGATTTGAATTTGGAAGTTACAAATACGTTAATTGAAATAATAGTTTTATTACAAATAACACGGAAAGACTTGTCTCGTGTCATCTTCACCGTCCAGCTCAATGAATCACTGTCTGCTTCTTGACCATCCCAATATCTTCCTAAATATCCTTCATTCATTTATGGGCATCATTTAAATTTGTCATGCATTTGACAGGTTTATAGAGGAACTCTTCCCAATGGACAATTGGTTGCCATTAAAAGGGCTCAGCAAGGATCTATGCAAGGTGGTCTCGAGTTCAAAACTGAAATCGAGCTGCTATCTAGGGTTCACCACAAAAATGTTGTCAGCCTTGTTGGTTTTTGTTTCGAGCAAGGTGAACAAATGTTGGTCTATGAGTATATTGCAAATGGCACACTGAAGGATAGTCTTTCAGGTACTCCTATCCACTTCACTTATGTGTCTTAACTTATGATTGGGATAAGCATGTGATGTCTTAAAAAAAGAACAGAAAAACATGCATACACACAGTGAATTCCAACCCCCAGATTTACTAAAAGTTTATCTTTGTTTGCAATTGGTGGGTAGAGAGTTATAAACTGAGTACTGCTTTTGCAGGAAGGTCAGGAATCAGGTTGGATTGGCCGAGGAGACTTCGAATAGCTCTTGGTGCAGCCAGGGGGTTGCAATATTTGCATGACCTTGCCGACCCTCCCATCATACACAGGGATATCAAATCAACCAACATTTTGTTGGACGAACGCTTGAATGCAAAAGTTGCTGATTTTGGTCTCTCTAAGCCTTTGAGTGAACCTGAAAGGGGTCATGTCACCACTCAAGTAAAAGGCACAATGGTGAGTAAAATTTACTATAAAAGAAAATTGTTGTTGCTACGTCCTTTTTCTTTATTTCTTTCTTTCTTTTTCCCATTGCAATGATAAATACATTTATATTTGCAAGGCTATATAGAAGAACTGACAAGAAAAATGAAATGAAAGGATTATAATTAGATACCAAATATCTTCTTTATTTTTCTGAGGAGCAACCCTCCTTTATGTGAGATTTGGCATGGCTCTGAGGATCTTTCTGTCAACTGCGAAAAGATTTTACAAAAATAGCCTTATTATTTAGTTACATTTAAAAAGATCATGTCAAAGATTTCTCGTTCAAACTCCCATAAATTTCCTGGATTTGAAGATTAATTTTGGAGCGTCTTCTCAAAGACATAAGCACAAAAGAAGTAACAGGAGACTTACATGTAATAATCCGGTATTTCTTCTTAAGTAACAGGAGACTTACATGTAATAATCAGGTATTTTTTCTTACATCTATAATTTAGATAAAATGACCATATTTTGGAAAAGAAAGGTTGCAAATTTCCATTGTATTATAATCTTCTGAAGTTGCCAAAATTTTGTAAAGGTTTTCATCTTATAAAAGATCTATAATTTGATTGTAGAAGTTTCCTTTCTTTCTTTATCCCTTAATATATATGAGATGTGGATTGTTTTGGTGTCTAGGGCTATTTGGATCCCGAGTATTACATGACGCAACAGTTGACAGAAAAAAGTGATGTGTATAGCTATGGAGTCTTTTTGCTGGAGCTTTTAACAGCAAGAACTCCAATTGAGAAAGGGAAATACATTGTCAGGGAAGTGAAGCAAGCAATGGACAAGAAAAAGGAAATGTACAACCTTCAGCACATTCTTGATCCGGTAATAGCTTCAAGCGCGTCAGCAAGAAGCGTAGAAAAGCTCATTGATCTGGCTTTGAAGTGTGTCGAAGAGTCGGGGATCAATCGGCCAATGATGGTTGAGGTGGTAAAAGAGATAGAGAACATCATGGAATTGGCTGGTCTAAATCCCAATACTGAATCCGCATCAACCTCAGCTAGCTATGAAGGGCAAAGCAAAGGGTCTGAACATCCTTACACTAATGAAAGCCTCTTTTCGTACAGCGCGTCATATTCGCCTTCGAAGTTAGAACCAAAGTAGGATTGGTTTTCACAGGAAATGAGAACATTTGTGAATTTCTGTGTGATTTTGCATGTGAGACAAGTATCTGAGTCCTTTCTCCTTGCTTTTTGTTCCAGTGGTCATGGTTGAAAAGAGAGCATGTTTTGCATCTATGAGAATCTAAGAAAACAGATACCATGCAAAAGGTGACAGAATTTGTATAATTGTTTGTAGAATTGTATTTAAGCACCATTTGCTTATGTAAATTTCCTTTTCTTTAGTGTTATTATTTTTTTTTAAGAATTGGTTTGATGAAGTTTTAACGTATGAAATCCATCCAAAATAAAACAGCTTGATTCCACTCATCAAAATTAACTTATAGTTTGCTTTTAATCTTAGCCAAACACGTGCTATAGCACTTGTAAATTGTGATGATTTCGGAAGGAGGAGATGGAGATAGAAATGATGACGGGTAATCATAGTATATAGGGTATAAAAATTTCCTTGTAAGCTATTATTAAACTTTTTTATTTACTTTTTTATACAATGATGTAATTTGTAATAATTATGTATCGCCATTAGTAGAACATGCAAGAACTTGATTTTTCAGATTTTCTATTATCATAACCAGTCTTGTGTTCAAACGATTCACGAAGCACTTGGGCAGCCATCCTGCTGGGTCCAGCTGAAAAAAAATAAAAAATCATTAGTTCATACAACCCTAAAATGACTTAGTTCAACAAATTATTATATCGTCTAATTATATTGTGTATGTGATAATGCAGAAACATGCTTGAAACGTGTAGATCGATAAGGGGTGTGTTTTTTTGGAAAGTGCAAACGTATCCAACATTGATTAGATTTTGGCTTAAAGATTGGTAACAAAAGATTGCAACACGATTCCTCTCCTGGGTTCATCTTTTGAGATGAAAACTTAAACTCCCTTACAAGTGTTAATTAATTAAGTTCCAAACTTAGCCATATGTAAAATGACTAGAGATAGAATACAAGGAATCTTGATAGAGCAAAGTGTTATTTCTCGATCGTTTGACAAAGAAAGATGGATAAACTATCAGTTTGAAGTATTGCAACATGTTTGATGAAGCGATGATTAAACTTGGAATAATTTGTTATATTGTTTGGATGGAGACTATTGAAAGAGAAGTATTTCTGTTTCTTCCTCGTTGAGACGGAAAGATGAATAGAGTATCAAGTATCAATTGAGAGGAACTAAGATGATATAGTGTTTAGACTAAAGTGCGAACAAATCCCACGTCAAGTCTTCAATCAATGGAGCTAGTTAAATGATTTTTTTTCCTCCTATGAAACCTCAATTTTCAATAGTGAATATGTCATGACCTCTTAAATTTTAGATGGAGTGTGTGGTAAGATTTACCTGAACAATGTAAGTGACCATGCAAGAGCCATCTTCAAGCTTCTCCACCACCCATCCTGACTGTAATAAGAGGCCTCTTATGGCATTATTTTGCTTTGGATGTAAACCGTCGGCGATCTCCTTTGGAAGAGAAGCTACTGCAACTACCAGAGTTCCATCGTCCATGGATTCGCGTCGCTCGTAAACAATAAATTCTCTGTTTCTGAATAAAGGCTTTGATCTATCCCCGAAACGAAGGCGGATTATACTCAGGTTTTCTTCAAGATCTTTTATGTATCTGGCTTCTACCAAATCAGAGTCCCATTGCTACACATGGAAAGGAATTCAAATAAGTTCGTTTGAACTTGAAAGCTGTTTCTAATGTTTGACAAGACAACAGATAGGACATTATATAATTGTCTTTACTTTCTTTGTTAATCTTGTCTAGTTTTGTCTGGTCGAGTATTACAGTACCTTTGCCGCATCAATGGCATTAGCCACAGTGATAAACTGTTGGGCCGAGACGGATTTGAGCAACCACCGGCTGCGAAAAGTGTGGAGCGAACCCGAACGTCGCTTTGATATCTCCATCCCATTGTCTATGGCAAGTATTTTCCAGCCATCTCATTTACACTGGAGTTACTCTCAAGTGATCTGTCGGAATCAGAAGCTGATAGTAATTCTTGAATGCAATTCTCACTTGCATAGAACACATATCTTCTCAATGAATCCTCACTGATAGACCTGATACCAAAAAAACCCATATGGCACAATCACTTTTTAGATCAAAATGAGCTTAATTTCCCAAAAACACTCACCAGGATCTACTGCAAGTTGCTGGATTGATGCTGCTCATTTTGGGTGCTGGCAACTGATGAATCCCAGGATGTCCCTTTAATGAAGGACAGTCGAGATTTGAGAGTGATATATGTAAGGAAAGATTAATTATCTATGCAAGAATTTTTCATAGAAGGAAAGTACAGGGGTTTTGGATATAGAGTTTTTTAGGACAAGAAAATTGAAGTTTGTTAAAAAAATATGAAGTGGGCCGAGGCCATAGATGCACATGGAATGCCAGAAGCACTTCCATGATTAAAACTGTACATCTTTATCTCCACTTCTTTCTCATAAAAGCCACCAACACTCCATGTGCATCATCTTCCCAACCCCACCCCACCCCACCCCTTAACCATAGAAAGCTTTTCTGGAGCATAAGAATCTTCCTTTTCTCTAGGAAAGAAAAGGAAATTCAGACAAAGACTCAAGGTCAGAGGAATAATCGTATATTTTTACCTAAACCCACATTAATCCAAACAACAAAATGGACAAACTTCAGTCTTAAATAATGTATCTAGTTGATTCTGGGATACCCTTCAAGTTGCAGAGATGCAGATTCATTTCTTGAAATCACATTGTTGTCATCATATAAGCTATTATATTGTCTAGTTGAAGTTTATATAAATTATAATTAAGGTATAAGCAAAATTTTGAAAAGAAAATTATAAAATTGCATTGCTGTCATCAAAAGAGATCATTAATTATAATAGGGTTCATCATCATTTCCAAGTTGAAAAAGGAGAGCTAAGATCATGACCGTTCCTGCCCCAGCCAAGCCTTTTTGCTTTAAGGCTTATGCACTGTGTCCCCTACAGCATCTTCATCCACTGGACTGTCTCTCTTATAATTCATTTCGCATTTCGTTACATCTGATTTGTAGACAAATAAACCGATCGATGAACGAGATGACAACTTGATAATTACAAAACAAACATATCAATAACTAGGGCATTAACATGTAGGACAAGAAAATACATAAATGCACATGGAAATTAAGAACAAGACTTTGATTAGTAGTTGTGGATACAAGACTTTTTCTCTGATATATCAAATCATTGATAATAAAACAATTAAAGTAGAAACAGCAATTCTTTCTAAGTCTCACCTAGAACTAGTAGAATATTCACCAAACTTTGTAACTATTTGGTTGCAACTTGTTATCATTGGGGCATGATAAAGTATATTTATATCAGCTGGCCATTAACAGCTTAATAATTTTTGGAAATATTGTAGCCGATGTCCTCGACCTATAAAAGGACATTCAGATGGGTTCCCGACTTATCTATTTTTCGGACCATTGCGTTCTTAACTTTTTTGTCTCGTAACACCTTGATTTTAACATAATCACGATATTGCTATCATGTGAACAGGCAAAAAAGAAGTATTGAGATGACATTTCTTTTTTTATTGATTTGATTGAACATAAGATAATGACCTTTATTTTGAAAATTTCTGAAATAAAGCATCATTTCTGAAATCGTACGATGACATTTAGAGAGGATAAGTATATATTATGACTAGACGAGCAAAAGAAAGGACATAATGAAAACTCGACCTTGAAAATGCAAATGCATAGTCTCTGAGGTTTATTTTGTTTCAAGTAAATTGAACAGTTGTTATTATTATTATTATTATTTGTGAAAATGGAATTATTTATTTGTGAAAGAAACGTTGAAAAGGTGGTTTGGGCCAACATCCGGTTCCAGGCTCGTGTCCTAAGTGTAACATGGGCCTACTTTTTATAAAGATGGCCCGCACTTAGTTGTAGTGCATGGGCCGACCTTGTCTCATAAAGGTGGCGGGCCGGGGCGTGTAGGACACCTGAGGGAAAATGAAGAAGCTGGGCCTTCCACTGCATGTTTCGGGAAGTGGGTTAACTATCATGGCCCTCTCACCGGGGGGGGTGCATAAATAAATAATTATCATAGAAGCCATCAAACTTTCGCCCTCACTGCAATTAGGTCATTCAATTTCAGCTCGTAGCAAAAGAAAACAAGGGCTAACAGCAATTATTTTATTCCATCTGCGTAATGGCTACAAATAATATTGCAAACATAGTGCTATACACAAACAATAAATTATGGTGATTGAATTTAAATTTGTAACGGTCCAATTATTTAATTTTAAGTTAACAGTTAAATTGTCCTATTTAACATATTCTTAACATTATCAAACATAATTTCAATTCTTGTTGGAACTAAGACTTATCGAATAAAATTGTGGTTTGGGTGAAAATAATTTTACTGTCCAAGTGGATTAACACCTATGTATCTGCATTATTACATTTAACAGCATAACAATTAACATGTTAAACTAAAGTTCAAAGATATACTTATGTGCAAAGAACATTTGATTTTTAGGAGGTATAATATTGACTTTCCACTACTATTTATCTTTAAATGTCATAATTGCCCTTTCATTTCTTTCTTTCCCTTTTTGTTAGTTGTTACTACTCAAGTAGCTAGCCATAACATGCTAATTATAGTGACTAAGTTTTTCTGGATGCAAGTGCGTAAGCAAATAGAGATTTAGAAACCAACGGGCACTTTTAAGAAGAATTCTTTATTTCTAGATAGGCAAATCCATGTTACAAACGAGGAGAAATGAGCTCCTTATATAGAGGTAGGAAGCTCTACAGACCTCATACATGAGATACACAATACTGTAACAACCACAAAACATACATGACAGAATTTTTTTTTTTTTTGGAAATAGAAATTTCATTGATAATTAGAAAATGAGTACAACATGACTCGACTAAACAGATACCGAACTCCAAACAAAGCTACCTACGAACACACTAATGCACAAGCCCAGCAGAGCTCATGCAGACCAACAGAGAGCCCATATGAACACACATGGGCACATAACCCACATAGGCATACATAGACTAACTCGATACAACTTTACAACAAAAGAAAAGGAACAAATAGGCCAAAGAAATAGCCTTCAGTAATATGATATTCCTATAGGAAATTCATCCAACCAAAGCCCGTTTCAACAAAAGGGTCAACAAATGAAAGCTCATTTCAGCAAAAGGGCCGACATAGATAAACTAAAGACAGACAAAGTAAAACAGCAACGATAGACAAAATAAAAAACATGACAAACTTTTAATAAAGCAAATAATAATGCCAAAAGATAGTAAATCATAAAAAGGACAAACAACTCTAGTAGAACAAGAAATGTTGTATAAAATAAATAGTAGAGGACGCGTGTTTTTCTAAGGTTGTTCTGTCTTATTAGAGTGTGTTGAGATTCACAGCCCGGCCTTGACCTCGTACATTTGAATCATCAGAATATGAGGGAAATTCAACTTGCTTGCACCATGGCAAGTTGGCACTTGAAAAGCTCAATAAAATCAGGCATAAAAAAGTTGATTTTATTTATTTATTTATTTTTAAGTCTAACCGGACGAATTACTAGTCCAAGCGCACTGCTTCAAGATAAACGGGAGTTAGTACGTTGCGAATAAAAGTACAGTGACCAATTTGAAGTTAAGAGTAAGAGGTTGGGGGTCTGCCTTCGTATTAACCCTTCGTCTTCACTGCAACTAGCCAACTAGTGGTTTATGGTCAGCCACGATTGCTAAAATTGGCGCCAGCGTTACCGATTTCACAATCATTTTTCCCACAAATATGAAGTAGAAGCGCTTAAATATGAACAGGGTTCTGTTCATAAATGATAAATCTGGGAACCCACGAACTGGAAGTCATATTTTCTATTTTTAGTTATTCGTCGAGAATCTTGAAGAGAATAAGATGAATTATTGCACATGGACTCCAAGAAGGGAAGAGTGGTGATGTAGTAGCGGACCCATGGAAGTAATTTCAACAATTTCATCATCGTCGTCATATGTTTTTACATTGGAATACAGAGGCTGTGGTAGTGCTATCAGTGGTGGTGGCCATTGCAAATGCTATTCTTCATCCAAGATTGTAGCCAAGAAGAGTAAGAAGAATCCCCAGACTCTTCCTAATAAGGTTGTTCTCTTTTCTCTCTTGTTAATTCATAGTTACAAATTTGATTATTCAGTAATTTCTGTTTTACCTGTAATACGTGAATTAACTGCATTCATCAAATAAAGTTATAAAGCAATTCTGTCAATACATTAGGAGATTGGATGAGAACAGAGGATGATTGGGTCTGTTGACATTATTGTTTAATGGAAAAGTACATTCAGCATTTACAGACATATAGCATAGTTTCACTCTTGGTCCTAGCTCCTGAGTCCGTCGAGCATTTATATTTTTGTCATTTTTTCCTGTTCCTTAGAATAACTGTTTGCCTGGAAAAAAGATGCAAGTTTTCCCATGAAACAGGTGTAATTTGCCGAGTAATACATTATGATTATGCTAAATCACTTCCTTTGACATTGTATGTATCTGATAAAGGCTGTGATATTCACACAAGACTTTTGTCGTTATTAACAATAATTTGCTATGGGTTCTGAATAGATTTTGAGCTTTGCTCATTACCGGTGGATTGCCTACTAAATTAACTATTAGCGTACATAAAATGTGGTTTTGTAACTGAATGGTTGCTTGATTGCATGTGTGTGCAAGGATGGATTCTCCGTAGGTTGCTGTTCCCTTTTGTGATGCACATTTTTATTTAACAAATACAGTCTTGATTCTAATAGGATACTGAGCCACCTCCTCCAAGAATAATGTCAAATGTCAAGCAGAATTTGCAGTTCTTGAAACTATGGAAGGTAGGTACTTGGATACCCATGTTGTGTTTATGCTTGGAGCTTTGTTCTCTCTCTGTTTAGTTCCTTAGATTGGCTTGCTTTATCTAAAAATTGTAGGAGTTTCAAAAGAGAAAATCTGACACGCCAAGGCCTTCTACTAGTTACAGGAAAAAGAAGGTAGAGAAGGAAGAAATTCCAGAAGATAAAGAATTCTATCGCGATCCTACTTTGACACTTTACTAGTAATGCTTTTGCCAGGTCTTGTTTTATGAGTATTTTACTTTGGATTGTTTAATTAGTGACTATTTATAGAATGATTGGCCTTTCTTTGTCTTTTCCCTGTTTTCTTGTTTAACAGTACGAACCAAGGTATAGAGACAGCAGTCCCAGTTTTGCTTGTTGATGGATATAATGTATGTGGATATTGGGCTAAGTTGAAGAAGCATTTTATGAATGGAAGACTTGATGTTGCTCGCCAAAAGCTCATTGATGAACTTTTAACTTTCAGTATGCTAAGAGGTTGGTGCTTTAGGTCCTTTTTTATCATAGATTCTGGCCTTAATCTGCAACATTTTGGATACAGGAATGAAATTTATTGTGGAAATTCCTTGTTTTGGGTGTCAATCCTGTTGGCATTTAAATAATTACCTGCTTGACCTGGACATATCCAATATCTGTTCTAGCACCATAGTTTCTTGACCTTTTGGCTCTTGTTAATGGTGAATATTCTTCAATCTCGATAACTTGTTGAATTAATTTTTTTTTTCTAATTATTGTGGCCATATTATGACAAAATTATAATTTCCACCCATCCCTTGATTTGACAACTACTTAACTACAAGTATAGTCATGCATTTCAAACCCCTTTCAACCTGCACCAATCATTTTACCTTTCTCTTCATTATACTTTCCCCATAATTTTCCCCCATAATTGAGAATCAACGCCGTTTATATTTTCAAATATTTTTCTAGTATTGAAAGAGAGGATTTTGAGAAAGATCGCTTTACAGATGATCAGATAAAAGGTATGCATGGTCTTGGTTCACAAAATATTTAATACCTTTTATCTGTAATAACAGGAGCTGTTATAAGACAAGAATTTCATCGCTACGCCTACGATATCTTTTTAATGATCTGGTAGAGTATTTACAATAATTATAAAAAAGAAAAGAATTTACATTTGTAATGCGTTGAACTTCTAGTTTGGGCTACTGTCATTGAAATTATTGTTAGATTTTTACAATCTTCTTTTAGTATCTTAAAATGTCTACAGAGGTAAAGGTGGTGGTTGTATTTGATGCCATGATGTCTGGCCTACCAACACACAAGGAAATTTTTGCTGGGTGAGTTTTTCTAGCATTAGTACTGTCGTTTATAATCATTGCAATTTATAGGGAAGCTTAATGTGCCTGATGTCTCCTGTTTCTATTTCTTTTTTGTTGTTGCTTTGCCCTCCTTTGAGTTGATACTAGATCTATTTCTTTGTTTCTAATAAGAAGACAACATTCATGTTGGATGCACTCTTTTTCCATGAGCTTCAAATCATTACTTTAACTTTTCTGTGCATCAGTAGAATTATGTGTCTATATATGTTAATTCTATAACAATGCATGCAGGGCCGGACCTGAGGAAAGGCATGGTAGGCATGTGCTTAGTGCCCAATAAGGGAAAGGGCCCAATTGCATGAAATTCCTCATTTTTTTTTTTTTGGGCTATACACATATGAATTGGAAATATGCCATTTTATGCCAACCTAATTACATTACGCATCTGTATTCTTCAGAAGCTCTTTTTATTAATGATATATATATATATATATAATTTATACCCTATTTTTTCAAGATTATTTAATTTCTCTTTAATTATTTATATCATTTTAAAATTTTATCTCCTAAATTCTCTCCATATTTTCTAATCATCTTCTTTTATGTTTCTCATCTATCAAGAAAATAGTAACAAAAGATAAACATTCTTTTATCTTGATTAAAAGTACTACAAATTTTAATATATATGTTAAACAAACATTCGTTTTCACAACTCAAACCATTCAAAGAAAAAGTTTAAAAAAAAAAAAAAATCAATTTTAGTAGGGTTTATTCTTGATTGGTGAATTCTTGTCTAATTTCTTTTTGTTTAACAACTTAAATTACTATTTTGTTTGGTTAATATTGAATATAATTTTAGTATTGTTGTATTTTTTGGCTTTATTTTTAGACCATTACTTTGTATTTTTTGGCTCCATTTTTAGACCATGACTACCATAAGGGGCGGGCCGGTCACTATGGGGGCCCATTTTCTAAATTTCTCTTAGGGCCCCGATCACTACAGCCTATAGGTCAGGCCCTGCATGCATGGCATATCTGCATGTTATATGGCACGATATATATTATTTTTATTAAATAATATATATTGATTTTTATATATTTGAGGTATGTAATTTTTTATTAAAAGATATTATTTCAAAAGTACTTTACACGCAATATTTTTTTTAAAGCTTCAAGAGGACCTTATGCAACTAAAATTATTACCTCTTCCTCCATCAAAATTAATTTAGAATTTCAACAGGACCTTTTGCATTTGTGTGGCTTTCAATAACGTTCAAGCTTAATTCTTGATCAAATAGACTCGATCTCATTTGTCAGCTTATAGCTTCCATCCTTCTTCATCGACAGATGTAAGGAAAAAAATTATATTTAAATGAACAATGGAAACAACAAGAAAAGGTGAAATTAAAGAAAAAGAAGGTGGATATATATAATATGAACGTGTCTCTGATGTATCCGATAGAGATCGAAGTTGATCACAATGTTGGTGATTTAATGCTAACATGGCCATTTATGTTAGATAAGAAGAAACCAAATTTCTAATTCTTTGAAAATAAGATTAGAGACCGAGAGTTATTGGGTGGGTTAGGGTTTCATAAAGTTTTTAGATTTGTTTGTTTTGCTTCTTGGGTTCGTAAATTAATGTAATTAACAAGCTTGAAGAGTGAAGACATAAAATGGACATGAAAAGAAAAAGTTAAGGGCAAAACGGAATGAGAATGATTTACACACATCCCCTGGTTATATATTAGTGATATTCTATGATAATCTTGAAAAGTCTTTACACAAATATATTCATAATTGTAGACAATTTAAAATTTTTATTAGCCGTTTCAGTCTTTTGTACTTACTAAATGCATAAACATTTGCACTTGCGGCTATAAGTTTGTATCATGCTCCTTTCCCCCCTTATTAAAGCTGTGCTTGTATATATGCATTCATTTGTGTCAAGACAGAAGATGCTCCTGAGTCGTTCATTGAAGTTTCTTTACCACAAATGAGAAAACAAGAGAGAAGAGCTCTCTCTGTATCTACATCTCTACTTGCATCTTTTTTCATTTTGGCATCCCATCCTTCATAAATTATTCTGGAGTCTGTTAACATCAGGATTTATGATTTTGCAGCATTGACATTGTGTATTCAGCTGAAACCTGTGCGGATGCATGGATTGAGAAAGAGGTGACAAAGACAACCATGATTATTTCAAAGAAGTCAATGTACATGATAAGCTAAGATGTTTGTCTGATACTTTCTGCTCACTCATTCATGAGGACGTAATAAATAAGTTACAACTAGCATGTTGTCAATGAGTAGCCTATTGCACATTGACTTATTAGCAGCAGTCTGCTAGTATGTCTATTGCTGCCTATATGTCACTGTTAAGCCACCCTAACATGTTCATGGCCTGACAACATGCATCCCAAGTTTTATTTTGGAACCTGGTTTGCTTGACTCATGTAGTATTCTCTGTTTGATTTTATAATCACCCCTCTGTAGTGATAGCTTTCTTGTGTATTAACATACAGGTTGTAGCATTAAAGGAGGATGGTTGTCCACGAGTCTGGGTTGTGACATCTGATATCTGTCAGCAGCACGCAGCACATGGAGCGGTATGTTTACCCACATGTATTTTTCACCTTTCTTATAAACTACATTTCCTTTGGGTGGATGATGATAAGCAGAGGGTACAAAGATTATGAGCAAGTGCAAGTAGTATTAACTATTTTAAGCTTCAATTCAGCTATCCAACTACCATGTTGCTTTTTATGATATATCTTCCAGGAACATTTGTAGCATATAGACTTATGGCCACTTGATGATATCCTTCAGGGAAAGTATGGAGCTGCAAGGCGTTGGTTTCTGAGGTAGTAATACTCTTACACCTAAGTCCAGCTCGCCATTCATTTCGTTGAGATTTTTATTTGTCTCTCATTATAACAGCGTCTCAATGGTAATTTACGAAATTCTGTTTCTGTTAAACTTGTAATTGACATCTGGAAGAGATCATAATGTCCTCCTTTTCAAGCGATTTCTTGAATACTAGATAAGATTGTCTAATTGATCATTGAAATGTGCATTAACATGTTATATTGATGGTTGTAGAAAGCCTTTTGCGTTCAAAGGTTATTTCTTGTTTAAGTTGTCTAAAATAGTTTATCCATATATAATCCGAGTAGGTTGAAACTCAGACTTCCCAGAGTCAAGGTACTTTTGATGATTATTTTTTATTATCATTCTGATTCTGTGAGTGTACTGTAGATCAAAGCTTCGCAAAAAGAAGTTGAGCAGATGCTACGAGAACATAGGTATGCTCAGCCTTTGTTGTTACTCTTCATTATTATTTTATTAAGGGGCTTGGATTCCCATTTTTTTTGCTCCCTTTCTTTTCCTTATTGGGTCTAATGGTATACGAGATTCCTTTTGTATGGAATTTTGACAAGTCACCCAATCCACAGGCTTAAGAATATACATTTTGCTCCTCAACAATCGGCACCTCAACATGACACATTCATGGCTTGACCTATAACCTTACTCTGTTACCATTGCATTAATATCCGACTTTAACCAGTGGGCAAAGGCTAAGGCCTCTTATCACCATCATTTGATTGACCTAAAGTTTGCATTTTAAGGTGGATACCCGGATGGTTTCCATGGTGTCTCCATTACTAGTTTTCGTTGATGATTGAACTTTGTTTATAATCACTATGGGCCATTGGGTCTTACAACAACAACAACAACAACAACAACAACTACTACTACTACTACTACTACTACAGTCTCTTTAAATTCTTTTGAGCGAGGATTTTGGAGTTATTCTGCCAATGGTTTTGGTTATCTTTGTATCTTATGTATGCAGATCGAATTCCATGCAAGGTAAACTGTTGAAGCATAATCTTGATGCGCAAGCTGTTGATGCTCTCAAGGACCTCAGGGATAAGCTATCTGAAAATGCACTGCATTAGATTAGATGATCGGTTCTTCCTGTTGAATAGGATTCATCGAAGACATCAACCAGAAGTGAGACCTCAAGAAACTTGTACGAGTTAAAAACTTATACGATAGCCTAGTCCTTTGATTGTTTGTTTTTTCTTTCTTTTTTCAGTAAAGAAAAGATTGATTGGTACACATGACAAGTGAAATCGATTATCTTGGAAGTTCATGTACAGGAAAAATGAACTAGAATTTCTTCTATATAATTTCCCCCAATATGTTCATAATTTTTCCCCGTTTTACAAAATTATTATGTAAATTGAAATATATGTACCCTAATGACGAATAACGATGAACATATCTGCAATGTGGAGATGATAACCACCACCGCAACCATACAAATTGTGGTACATATATTTGGTTATAGAAATTATTGATACTGCCCAAAATCTCCACCATACAATCTCACTTATAGATACTGGGTAAAGGTTTTACCCTTTACCGAGACTAACCGAGTTTGAATCCCATCTAATGTACAACTCCCCTTCTTCCGATCTATTAAAAAAAAAGGTTCTAAAACTTACATAATTTGTGAAGCGTCCCACCCATTATTAGGCTGCAAAACTATAATAGATTTATTATAATAATTATTAAATAATAAAAATAAATAAGATGCCAAGTATTTTTGAAATAACAATGGTTAAAAAATTATGGAAATATGTTCTTAAAGAATAATACTATGTAGGATTAATGGTGCTAAGTAATGTAGTAATGACATTAAATCAAGTTAAAAACACATATGAACTACTTATTTTAACTTATCATATATATGATTGATGTCATGTGCACTTATCAAGTGGTGTTAAATGACATTATTCATTTCCAAAATTCAAATGATTTGCAAAACTTCCCATTGTTTTGCTAGAAATTCTATAAGAGACGGGTAGTTGATGCGTGCATTAGTGATAAATAAAAGTGTAATGTATTAAACACGAATTGCACAGTGCAACCTACACAAATTAATTGTTACTATGTCTAATAACTATTATTATAATTATAATTTATAATAAATTAATAATTAATAAATAATTGAATTTTAATTAAAATTCATTTACCGTAGTTTTATAATAGAAAATGACATTTTTACATTTAATTTCAAAACACTATTAAAAAGGTGGTTTTTATATAAAGAACCTTTGTTTTTGTATTTATATTTCCTCATAAATGATTATTGATGAGAGTGAAGAAAGCCCTAATGCTGAAGCCCCTCAAACTCCCCAATAATTAATTAATATGTGTTGACTGCTTTTACAATTCACATTGTCCATTAAATATTTTATTGCATTTATTTTCCATTAGAAAGGGCGAGGTGTGTGCTATTAGAGAAGCTGTTACAGGAGAGAATGCTTGGAAATGCAGATTCTACAAGGCCGTGCCTTCAGCCAAAACTTCTATCTATTCATTAAGGAACGAACAAATTGGTTATAATATAACATTTTCACTAACTAAAAGTTAGTAAATTAATTAATTAACTATACACCTTAGAAAATTTTCGGTAATTGATGCATGCAATATATTTCACGCTGTGTTCACCTCCTTCTCATGTTATTTCATGATTGTTGAACAAAATACACACCAAGAAATATAAGATGGCTAGTAAAAAAATTACACGCCTGGCTCAGGTTAAGACTTTACTACAATGAAGCATTTAGATGAGCAACAACCCTAACCCAAACACTCACAATGAGTAGGAGAACCAACTATGTCTACACCACTAAAGAGTATCTTTCTTTTATTGGCTTACAAAACACATTTTTATACAAGCTACAAATTGAATTGAATATCATTGCATCAGTGATAAACTACTTGAAAGAAATTAACAGATCAAAAACCAACAAAATTCAGTGTAAAACAGAATTTGTTTCCCAAATGTTGTTCCATTAAACTAAGTATAGTAATTCCAACTACTAACAACACAAGTTCTTGACAACAAATGGATGTTCAGTTACATGTTCTTCAATCTTGATCGGAGGGGAGAATAAACCTAGCGTCGAAACCCATGGAGCACCGGTCGAACGAAAAGGATTAGTCATGAGAGTCGGGGAGTGCAACTGTCCATTGTCGAAGATTGGCGCCAAATTCGCAACAATGAATGGATGATTCAGTAGCATGCTGGCAGTCCATCTTTTCTCCTCCTCCTTTTCCAAGCAAATCTTCAAGAAATCCTTAGCCGTCTGCGAAATATTTTCTGGGATTTTCGGATCTTTAAACACAATTTCAAGAATCAAATCATAAGTTGTCTCGTGATCAAGACTCCAGAGGGTTTTCCCAGTGAACATCTCTGCAACAATGCAACCAAGAGACCAAATATCAGTACTCTGTTTACGGATACCCCAAGAAACTATTCCGGTGACGAGTAAAGCATCGTTCCTCTATTTGCAAATGTCGGGATTTCATCCCCCTGTGATACAGTGCTCGTGGCCAACCCAAAATCTGCAATCTTGAGATTGTATGCCACACCATCTTCACTCGGGAAAACAAGCACGTTTTCGGGTTTCAAGTCACAATGAACGAACCCAGGGCCGGTCCTGGGCTGAGGCCAATGAGGCAGCCGCCTCAGGCCTAGGACAAACAGGGGCCCAGTTTGTTTTGTTATACTTGGCCCAAAATGTAATTGGCCCCTTTTTTTAAAGTTTTCAGGGCCTAGACTACAAAATAAGGGCCCAAATGTAAGAAAGTCAAGGGCCCAAATTGACTAAAAAAATTTTTTTAATGAAAATTTAGATTTAAAAAAAAAAAAAATTTATGGTGCAAAGTGCAAACGAGCGTGGTTCGATTTCCCCAACCATATTTCAAT